>WNGS01165339.1:25285747-25323733 GCA_020271785.1 Procambarus virginalis | reverse complement strand
TACAGGGAGATATCACGGCGTGGGAGAGGTGGCAGCAAACCAGGTGACCTGGATAGGTTCGAAATTACAAGAGGAGGTCAAAAAGCACCTATTGGAGCTGGATGTGAGAAAAGCTGTTGGCCGGATGGAATCTCGCCATGGGTATTGAAAGAGTGTGCAGGAGCACTTTGCTTACCACTCTCCATAGTGTATAGTAAGTCACTGGAAACGGGGACCTACCAGAAATATGGAAGACTGCTAATGTAGTACCAATATACAAAAAGGGTGACAGACAAGAGGCACTGAACTACAGGCCAGTGTCCTTAACTTGTATACCATGCAAGGTGATGGAGAAGATTGTGAGAAAAAACCTAGTAACACATCTGGAGAGAAGAGACTTCGTGACAACCCATCAACATGGGTTCAGGGAGGGTAAATCTTGCCTTACAGGCTTGATAGAATTCTACGATCAGGTGACAAGAATTAAGCAAGAAAGAGAAGGGTGGGCGGACTGCATTTTTTTGGACTGTCGGAAAGCCTTTGACACAGTACCCCATAAAAGGTTGATGCATAAGCTGGAGAAACAGGCAGGAGTAACAGGTAGGGCGCTCCAGTGGATAAGGGAGTACCTAAGCAATAGGAAGCAGAGAGTTACAGTGAGGGGTGAGACCTCAGACTGGCGTGAAGTCACCAGTGGAGTCCCACAGGGCTCTGTACTTGGACCTATCCTGTTTCTGATATACGTAAATGATCTCCCAGAGGGTATAGACTCATTCCTCTCAATGTTTGCTGACGACGCCAAAATTATGAGAAGGATTAAGACAGAGGAGGACAGCTTGAGACTTCAAGAAGACCTGGACAAGCTGCAGGAATGGTCGAACAAATGGCTGTTAGAGTTTAACCCAAGCAAATGTAATGTAATGAAGATAGGGTAGGAAGCAGGAGACCAGATACAAGGTATCATTTGGAGATGAAATACTTCAAGAGTCAGAGAGAGAGAAAGACCTGGGGGTTGATATCACGCCAGACCTGTCCCCTGAAGCTCATATCAAGAGGATAACATCAGCAGCATATGCCAGGTTGGCTAACATAAGAACGGCCTTTAGAAACTTGTGTAAGGAATCTTTCAGAACATTATATACCACATATGTCAGACCAATCCTGGAGTATGCGGCTCCAGCATGGAGTCCCTATCTAGTCAAGCATAAGACTAAACTGGAAAAGGTTCAAAGGTTTGCCACCAGACTAGTACCCGAGCTGAGAGGTATGAGCTACGAGGAGCGACTGCAGGAATTAAACCTCACTTCGTTGGAAGACAGAAGAGTTAGGGGGGACATGATCACCACATTCAAGATTCTCAGGGGAATCGACAGGGTTGATAAAGACAGGCTGTTTAACACAAGGGGCACACGCACTAGGGGACACAGGTGGAAGCTGAGTGCCCAAATGAGCCACAGAGATATTAGAAAGAACTTTTTTAGTGTCAGAGTGGTTGACAAATGGAATGCATTAGGAAGCGATGTGGTGGAGGCTGACTCCATACACAGTTTCAAGTGTAGATATGATAGAGCCCATTAGGCTCAGGAAACTGTACACCTGTTGATTGACGGTTGAGAGGCGGGACCAAAGAGCCAGAGCTCAACCCCCGCAAGCACAACTAGGTGAGTACAACTAGGTGAGTACACACACACACACACACACACAACAACACACACACACACACACACACACACACACACACACACACACACCACACACACACACACACACACACACACACACACACACACACACAACACTCACCCAACATGCACACAAACATAGAAATGGTCCAGAACGAAGAGACATGAGTTACGAGCAAGAGCAGAAAGAGCAAGCACGAGCAAGAGCGAGCACAACTAGGTGAATACACAGGAGTAGGAGCTGGGAGGAGAAACAATGAAGGAGCAGCAGCTTAAAAATAACAATACCATCAAGGAAAATATAGAATCACTAACAAGAGATCTGGAGGAAGAGAGGAGAGAAAAGGGGAGAAAGTGATAGGAGGGGAAGAACCTGAGGCAGCTTTACTAGGAAGACACCTACACACATTCCTGAATGGGAGAGGGAGAAGATGGGACTAGAGAAGGTCATTTAAAACCTTACAAACTTGACAGGAGAGAGGAACTTGGAGTAGCTGCCTCGAAGCTGGTGGAATAATTAAGGGAAACAAACCATGAAAGAGAGGAATATATGCATAGGCTTCAGAATAAATTAAAATCATTGGAAGAGGTATGACTGAAGACCAGCAGAGGAGGCAAGAAGGGTAACAGAAGAGAGAATAAAGAATGTAGAGAATGTGACTGTTAAATGGAGAACAAGACCAGACAAAACATTTGCTGAAGTAGCTTCAAGTAGCCTCAAGTAGCTCAAGGGTTAGAGGGAGAGCAGATCATTAAAGCAACAGTAATAGATGCTGTAAAAAGTCAACAGGTGGTGACATGTGCGAGACAGGAGCTGGAGAGGGAGAAGTCAGTGGTAATTTTCACTCTGCCAGAGCCAGAGGGAGAGACAGGGCGAGGGAGACGGGAAGGGGACCAGAAAGATATTGCAGTAATTTTCACCAGATTGCAAGCTACTGAGGTAAGCAGGGAAACTGTGCATTACTGTAGACTTGGTATGTTCCAAATGGGGAGGATTAGACCACCGTGGCATAATAGTCATAGAGGAAAACTTTAAGAAACACCTGAAGGAACACATTGCAGCAAAGGCATTTGGGCCAGACTTAATATCACCATGGCTACTGAAGGAGGCTGCAGAGAAGCTGTGTTACTCGCTAAGTGATCTTTTCAACACTCAAGATGGGTGATTCTCCCAGAATTGTGGAAGCAGGCAAACGTGGTCCCAGTATTCAAGAAGGGGAGAGACAGGGGGTACTAATTTATAGACTTGTGTCACTGACAAGTATTCAATGAAAGTGCTGGAACAAGTAATCTGGTCGAGGATAGTCGAGCACCGGTAGAGGATTAACTTTGCAACAAATCGTCAACATGGTTTTAGAAGGACGAAGTCGTTACTGACAAACTTGGTCGAGTTCCATGACAAGTTCGAGTTCCATTACTAAAATATAACAGGAAAGGGATAGCTGGGTAGAATGCATTTTCCTAGACTATCAAAATGCATTTGATACTGTTCCTCACGAAATACTGGTGTGCAAGATGGAGATGCCAGCTGGGCTAGGTGAGTAGCCTGAAGGACAGAGGGCCAAGAGTCACAGTCAGAGGCGAGGTCTCCAGCTGGAGGACTGTCACATGTAGGGTCCTCCGAGGCTCGCTCCTGGCACCACTACTGTTCCTAATGTATGCTAATGATCTACCCGAGGGGGGCGAGGTCGTTCGTGTTGATGCAGACGACACAAATATAATGTAAAAAACGGAGGACTTCAAAATGTTACAGAACGACTTTGACAAACTCTAGAAGTGGCCAAACAAATGGCTGCTGGAGTTCAGTTCCAATAAGTGTAAGATAATGAAGATGGGGAAGGGAGAAAGGACACCATATATGGTGTAGGTGCCAACACTATATATGTAAAACAACTACAGGAATTGGAGAAAGAACGAGATTTGGGAGGGAGGGAATTATCAGGGGAAAGCGCCAAGCCATTACGACTATATAGCACTTGGATGGGGTCAGGATAAGGATTTGGGACGGGTCGAGAGGGGGGGTGGGATGAATGGTGCCCAACCACTTCGACAGTCGGGGATTGAACGCCGACCTGCATGAACCGAGAACGTCGAGATTTGGGAGTGGCTATACAGAAGTTCCAACATTAAGACCAGAGGCACACATAGGCGGGGTGACATCGGCGGCATATGGGACGCTGGCGAACATTAGAACGTCGTTTAGAAATCTAAATCAGGACTCTAAGGTAATCTACACAGCTTTTGATGGACCAATACCGGAATATGCAGCACCGGCCTGGAATCCACAACTTGTGAAGCATAAAACTAAAATTGTAAAGTGTAGAGGTTTGCAAGTAGATTGGTCCCAGAGCTAAGAGGGTTAAGCTATGAGGATAGCTTGAGGGAACTGGACCTCATAATCCTGGACAAAAGAAACAGAGAAGACATGATCACAACATAGAAGATACTGGTTGGGATACTCTATGCGGACAGAAATAGGCTCTTTAAATTGAGAGAAGAGAAGGTAGGACAAGAGGACACAAGTGGAAGCTGGAAACGCAAATGAGCCGGAAAGGGAATGTCAGGAAATACTCGCATCCTGTACGGGGAGTCAACAAGTGGAATGCTCTGTGAGAAGCAGCTGTGGAAGCCACCTCCATCCACAACTTCTAGGATAGATTAGACAAGGGATTAGGATTAGGATTAGACAAGGACAAGGATTAGACAAGGAACAGTCAGATTAGTTAAGCTGTAACACAACAGGTTCAGCAAGACTAGTAGCCGAGGTATAAAGAGCCTCCCTCCACCTTCCTTCCCCTTAATTACTGACAGGTAAGTACACAACCTACTTACAAGCTACTTACAAGTACACAACCTACTTACAAGTACACAACCTACTTACAAGCTACTTACACGCAACTTACAAGCTACTTACAAGTACACAAGCTACTTACAAGCTACTTACACGCTACTTACAAGCTACTTACAAGTACACAAGCTACTTACACGCTACTTACAAGCTACTTACAAGTACACAAGCTACTTACACGCAACTTACAAGCTACTTACAAGTACACAAGCTACTTACAATACTACACGCTACTTACAAGCTACTTACAAGTACACAAGCTACTTACACGCTACTACAAGCTACTTACAAGTACACAAGCTACTCCAAGCTACTTACACGCTACTTACAGTACACAAGCTACTTACAAGCTACTTACAAGTACACAAGCTACTTACAAGCTACTTACAAGTACGCAAGCTACTTACAAGCTACTTACAAGTACACAAGCTACTTACTAATATGAAATATTCAACAATAACTAGCCAAATAAAATAATAAAGCGTTAATAAGGACTCAGGGCTGAAATACAGCCAGACTCATTATCTTTAAATATTAAAAATATGATGAATATAAAATTATGATAAATGCTGAATATGATGATCATGGTGATTATGTTGGTTATGCAGGCGATGAGTCACAATAACGTGGCTGAAGTATGTTGACCAGACCACACACTAGAAGGTGAAGGGACGACGACGTTTCGGTCCGTCCTGGACCATTCTCACAATCGACTTGAGAATGGTCCACGACGGACCGAAACGTCGTCGTCCCTTCACCTTCTAGTGTGTGGTCTGGTCAACAATTATGTTGGTTACCTTTATATATGATAAACATGATGAAGCTGTTGATGATAATGCCAATGATGATAATGAAGCTGCTGTAGATAATATTGATAATGTAGATGCTGAAGATGCTGAAGATGGTGATAGGCCGAGCACGGTGAGCCCGCGAGCACCAGGTGTGGGGTCAGGTGAGCCCGCCAGCACCAGGTGTGGGGTCAGGTGAGCCCGCCAGCACCAGGTGTGGGGTCAGGTGAGCCCGCCAGCACCAGGTGTGGGGTCAGGTGAGCCCGCCAGCACCAGGTGTGGGGTCAGGTGAGCCCGCCAGCACCAGGTGTGGGGTCAGGTGAGCCCGCCAGCACCAGGTGTGGGGTCAGGTGTCCCCGCCAGCACCAGGTGTGGGGTCAGGTGTCCCCGCCAGCCACCAGGTGTGGGGTCAGGTGTCCCCGCCAGCACCAGGTGTGGGGTCAGGTGTCCCCGCCAGCACCAGGTGTGGGGTCAGGTGTCCCACACGAGAGAGGAAGCCATATATAACTGCGTGACTGACGGTCTTATCCAACACGGAATTTGTTTATCGCTCAGCCAATGGCCAGATAAAATTCTTCCCTAAATTCTTTACTCAAATAGCGGACGTTGACGCGCCTATAGCAGTTACCGGTTAATCAACCCTTTATATATTGTGCCATTGTCTTCCCCTAGTTGTATATTATATATATTATATATATATAATATATATATATATATATATATATATATATATATGTCGTACCTAGTAGCCAGAACGCACTTCTCAGCCTACTATGCAAGGCCCGATTTGCCTAATAAGCCAAGTTCATGAATTATATATTTTCTCTATTTTTTTTCTTATGAAATGATAAAGCTACCCATTTCATTATGTATGAGGTCAATTTATTTTATTGGAGTTAAATTAACAAGAGATATGACCGAACCTAACCAACCCTACCTAACCTAACCTAACCTATCTTTATAGGTTAGGTTTGGTTAGGTAGCCGAAAACGTTAGGTTAGGTTAGGTTAGGTAGGTTAAGTCGTCGAAAAAAACATTAATTCATGAAAACTTGGCTTATTAGGCAAATCGGGCCTTGCATAGTAGGCTGAGAAGTGCGTCTGGCTACTAGGTACGACATATATATATATATATATATATATTATATATATATATATATAATATATATATATATATATATATATATAGCTGTGTACCCTGGTTTTCGGCGTGTATATATATATATATATATATATAGATATATTATAGATATATATATATATATATATATATAAACAGTAAGAATTTGCATTAGTCCTGGACTATTTCAGTTTTAAAGTATAATTGCTGGTTGGGCAGTAAGCTCTTGTAGACATAACAAATGTATCGCGGTTAATAGAGCTCAAGTCCAACACAAAACAGGCAGGTCAGTCACCAAACTATCACACTCTCCAACCAGTGAGGCCAGACGGGTCCTGTCTCGACAGCACCCGTCCTCCTGAACAGGCTAAACACCACGTTCAACACCATACAATTCCTGTTTGCAGCCTTTGGCCATTTATATTCATTTGCTCTCTACCTCTGAAGATGCTAAGATGCGCTTTAGCGAAACACGTTAGGCCCATTAAATAATATATATATTTTGAAGAGTTACTGTCAAATGGACGCTAGAGACGTTACAAGTATACAGGAGAGTGTATTATTGTAGTCGATACAAGAATACACTCTCGGTGTATTCTTGTGAACAAGAATACACCTGCCAATACAAGGGCTGGAAGATGGAGCCCTTATTATGTCACATATTAGAGCACTTGTTTGTAGAAGAGGACACCAGGCGTCTAATTATCGAGCTACCAACCGTCCAATTAGCCCGCCTTCCCGTCCCATGATCGCCCACACTGCTCTCTCTCCCTCGCTTACTCACGCCACGCTTCATTACTTAGGAAAAAGTGAATTTTAATTTATATTTTTTTTCACTAAAAGTTCTAACTCTGTTGTGTTGTGTCCTGGTACAATGATTCTTGCACTTGTTGTGCTGTGTCCTGGTACAATGACTCTAGCACTTGTTGTGTTGTGTCCTGGTACAATGACTCTTGCACTTGTTGTGCTGTGTCCTGGTACAATGACTCTAGCACTTGTTGTGTTGTGTCCTGGTACAATGATTCTTGCGCTTGTTGTGTTGTGTCCTGGTACAATGACTCTTGCGCTTGTTGTTGTGTCCTGGTACAATGACTCTTGCGCTTGTTGTGCTGTGTCCTGGTACAATGATTCTTGCGCTTGTTGTGCTGTGTCCTGGTACAATGATTCTTGCGCTTGTTGTGTTGTGTTCTGGTACAATGATTCTTGCGCTTGTTGTGCTGTGTCCTGGTACAATGACTCTTGCACTTGTTGTGTTGTGTCCTGGTACAATGACTCCAGAACCTTTGCTGTAACCATTTACCTCATGTCCAGTATACATACGCTGAAGAGGTATACTATGTGTGCCTCGCACTCACCTGTGGACGCTAGAGCAGTTTACACGTATACCTGGGGGAGTGTAAACTTGTATGTTGGGGTCATGTCCTGGTATACCTGTATGTTGGGGATCATGTTCTTATAGTTCTCTAAATGTTCAAGAATATGTGGTTCAGTTATTCTTAAGTTACTGCTTTTCCAGCATTATCATTTCTCATGTTTGCTCACCTAGTTGAGCTTACGGGGGTTGAGCTTCGACTCTGTGGTCCCGCCTCTCATCTCTTAATCAACTGTTAAACAGGTTCCTGAGCCTATTTGATTCAGGAAGCTGTTCACCATATCTCATGTACATTTGAAACTGTGTCTGGAGTCTGCCTCCACCATCAATAATTAGTACATTCCATTGTTTGCTATTTTGACACTGATTTTTTTTTCTAGTGTCTCTGTGGCTCATTTGGGTAACGAGTGTGTGTGAATTTACTATTTGTATCTGCAGGCTCGAGCTATTAGCTCTTGGACCCCGTCTTTCTATCCATTTATCTTTCCTCTATTATATCTACTACATATATTTCTCTTACACACACATCCCCAGGAGCAGCCCGTAGCAGCTGTCTAACTGCCTGGTACCTATTTACTGCTAGGTGAACAGAACACCAGGGGGGAAAGAAACTCTGCCCGTTTGTTTCTGTCTCTGCTGGAATCGAATCCGGGCCCTAGGGCTACGAGCCCAGAGCGCCATCCACTCAGCCGCGAGGCCCCCTACAGGCACAACTGTGTGTGTGTGTATGTATATGATCACCTATTAGTACTCACCTATTTGTGCCTGCAGGATCGAGCTCTAGTTCTTGGACCCCGCTATTCTAGCCGTTGGTTGTTTGACTCCTGAGATATTTCTCTATCATACCAGCTTTTAAAGTTATGAATGAAGTTAGCTTCTACAACCTGCTCCTTTAGGCCATTCCATTTACTCACTGCCCCTTACGCTACAGGAAACCTTTTGAACATCCTATGACGCATCTGGATATCAAGCTTCCATCCGTGTCCTCTTATTTCTGTTGATATTGTACACAATTCCTCTGTTTCAACCTTGTCAATCGCTCTAAGTACTTTATACGTCTGTATCATGTCCCCCTCTCCCCTCCTTTTTCTAACGTCGTCAGGTACCTTGTCTCTTTCAGTCTCTCTACATACTTCATCCCTCGCAGCTCTGGGATGAGTCTCGTTGCAAAGTAATGCACTTTTTCGAGCTTCCTTGTGTTTTTTTTTTAGATGGGGCCTCCAGGCAACTACTTGGCTGGACGGTAGAGCAAAGGTCTCGCTTCCTGCAGGTTGGTGTTCAATCCCCAACTGTCCAAGTGGTTGGGAATAATTCCTTCCACCCGTCCCATCCCAAATCCTTGTCCTGACAACTTCCAAGTGCTATATAGTCGTAATGGCTTGGCGCTTTATCTAATAGTATTCTAGTATCCACAATGGGGCGGCATACTCTAAGACTGGCCTCACACAGGCGGTATACAGGATATAATAGCCTCATTATTCAAGTTTCTGAAGGATGTTTTGACTTTTGCCAGAGTAGAGTATGCGGTATATGTGTGTGGTGTGTGTGTACTCACTCATAATTGTGCTTGCGGAGGTTGAGCTCTGGCTCTTTAGTCCGCCTCTCATCTGTCAACCAACAGGTGTACAGGTCCAAAGCCTATTGGGCTCTATCATATCTACACTTGAAACTGTGTATGGAGTCAGCCTCCACCACATCACTGCCTAATGCATTCCATTTGTCAACCACTCTGACATTAAAAAAGTTCTTTCTAACATCTCTGTGGCTCATTTGGGCACTCAGTTTCCACCTGTGTCCCCTAGTGCGTGTGCCCCTTGTGTTAAATAGCCTGTCTTTATCTACCCTGTCGATTCCCTTGAGAATCTTGAATGTGATGATCATGTCCCCCCTAACTCATCTGTCTTCCAAACAACTGAGGTTTAATTCCGTAGTCTCTCCTCGTAGCTCATACCTCTCAGCTCGGGTACTAGTCTGGTGGCAACCTTTGAACCTTTTCCAGTTTAGTCTTATGCTTGACTAGATATGGACTCCATGCTGGAGCCGCATACTCCAGGATTGGTCTGACATATGTGGTATATATTGTTCTGAAAGATTCCTTACACAAGTTTCTAAAGGCCGTTCTTATGATAGCCAACCTGGCATATGCCGCTGATGTTATCCTCTTGATAACATCAGGGGACAGGTCTGGCGTGATATCAACCCCCAGGTCTTTCTCTCTCTCTGACTCCTGAAGTATTTCATCTCCCAAACGATACCTTGTATCTGGTCTCCTGCTTCCTACCCCTATCTTCATTACATTACATTTGCTTGGGTTAAACTTTAACAACCATTTGTTCGACCATTCCTGCAGCTTGTCCAGGTCTTCTTGAAGCCTCAAGCTGTCCTCCTCTCTCTTAATCCTTCTCATAATTTTGGCGTCGTCAGCAAACATTGAGAGAATGAGTCTATACCCTCTGGGAGATCATTTACGTGTATCAGAAACAGGATAGGTCCAAGTACAGAGCCCTGTGGGACTCCACTGGTGACTTCACGCCAATCTGAGGTCTCACCCCTCACTGTACTCTCTGCTTCCTATTGCTTAGGTACTCCCTTATCCACTGGAGCGCCCTACCAGTTACTCCTGCCTGTTTCTCTAGCTTATGCATCAACCTTTTATGGGGTACTGTGTCAAAGGCTTTCCGATAGTCCAAAAAAATGCAGTTCGCCCATCCTTTCTTTCTTGCTTAATCTTTGTTACCTGATCGTAGAGTTCTATTAAGCCTGTAAGGCAAGATGTTACCCTCCTGAACCCATGTTGATGGGTTGTCACGAAGTCTCTTCTCTCCAGATGTGTTACTAGGTTTTTTCTCACAATCTTCTCCATCACCTTGCATGGTATACAAGTTAAGGACACTGGCCTGTAGTTCAGTGCCTCTTGTCTGTCGCCCTTTTTGTATATGGGACTACATTATCAGTCTTCCATATTTCTGGTAGGTCCCCCGTTTCCAGTGACTTACTATACACTATGGAGAGTGGCAAACAAAGTGCTCTTGCACACTCTTTCAATACCCATGGTGAGATTCCGTCCAGACGAACAGCTTTTCTACCATCCAGCTCCAATAGGTGCTTCTTGACCTCATCTCTTGTAATTTCGAACCTTTCCAAGGTCGCCTGGTTTGCTGCCACCTCTCCTAGCGCCGTGACTTCTCCTTGTTCTATTGTAAAGACCTCCTGGAACCTTTTGTTGAGTTCCTCACACACCTTTGTCATTCTCTGTGTACCTGTCCTCCCCACCCTAAGTTTAATCACCTGTTCCTTCACTGTTGTCTTCCTCCTGATGTGACTGTGTAGTAGCTTGGTTCAGTCTTGGCTTTATTAGCTATATCATTTTCATACCTTTTCTCAGCTGCTCTTCTCACACTGACATACTCGTTCCTGGTTCTCTGGTATCTCTCTCTACTTTCTGGTGTTCTGTTATTATGTAAGTTCCTCCATGCCCTTTGTTCAGGAGGAACAAAAAGGTGTGTGTGTGTGTGTGTTTTAATTAGTAAAGGTGTAATTGTAAAGTGTGTTCAGTGGTGTGTGTGTGTACTCACCTAGTTGTACTCACCTAGTTGTGCTTGCGGGGGTTGAGCTCTGGCTCTTTGGTCCCGCCTCTCAACCGTCAATCAACAGGTGTACAGTTCCTGAGCCTAATGGGCTCTATCATATCTACACTTGAAATGTGGTATGGAGTCAGCCTCCACCACATCGCTTCCTAATGCATTCCATTTGTCAACCACTCTGACACTAAAAAAGTTCTTTCTGATATCTCGTGGCTCATTTGGGTACTCAGTTTCCACTGTGTCCCATAGTGCGTGTGCCCTTGTGTTAAACAGCCTGTCTTTATAACCCTGTCGATTCCCCTGAGAATCTTGAATGTGGTGATCATGTCCCCCTACTCTTCTGTCTTCCAACGAAGTGAGGTTTAATTCCTGCAGTCGCTCTCTCGTAGCTCATACACACACACACACACGTAGCTCATACACACACACAAAAAACACAGTTTTTTTTTTTTTTNATCGGCTGACGAAGAACAAACTCGTAATGTCGACACGTCATTTACATGTGTGTATTCACCTTTATGCTTGGTGAGATAGAGCTTCGTGTTCTTGGGGGAGAGTACTCACCTACAGGTGCTTGTAAGGTCAAGTGTAGCTCCTCATTCCGCCTTTCAGCTCTTCAATTCATGTTTCTTTATTTATTTACTTATTTATTTATAAACATAGCATGGTATTTACAATCTTGTAAAGCCACTAGTACGCGCAGCGTTTCGAGCAGAATCTTCATAACCTTTGTTTCACCTGATGCCTCTGTTCACCTAACAGAGGGGTTAGGTAACTGTTGTGAGTTGCAGCCTAAAGAAGGTTAGTAAGTACATTAAAAGGACCAAAATAAGCCTAAGTAAATTCTTCCTGTCCCCAACAACGGGAATAATGTGTACAAGATGTGGGGATAAAACAATTTACATCACAGTAGAAGTATCGCAACACCAACAGTAGCATCAATAGAACAACAACAACAGCAGTAGCAGCAACAGCAGCAGCATTAACAACAGTAGAAGCATCAACACAACAATTAGTAACAGCAACAACAGTATTAGCAACATCAACAACAGAAATAGCAACAACAGTAGTAGCAACAATAACAACAGTAGTAGCAGCAACAACAGTAGTAGCATACAATAACAGTAACAACAACAACAACAGTAGTAGCAGCAACAACAGTAGTAGCAACAACAGTAACAACAACAACAACAGTAGTAGCAGCAACAACAGTAGTAACAACAACAAAAACAGCAGTATCAGCAACAATAGTAGTAGCAGCAACAACAGTAGTAGCAACAACAACAGTAGTAGCAGAAACAACAATAGTAGCAACAACAACAACAGTAGTAGCAACAGAAATAGTAGTAGCAACGACAACAGCAGTAACAACACAACAGTATTAGCAACAACAACAGTAGTAGCAGCAACAACAGTAGTAACAACAACAACAGAAGTATCAACAGCAACAGTAGTAGAAACAACAACAGTAATAACAACAGTAGCAGCAACAACAACAACAGTAGTAGCAACAACAACAACAGTAGTAGCAACAACAACAACAGTAGTAGCAGCAACAACAGTAGTAGCAACAACAACAGTAGTAGCAGCAACAACAGTAACAACAACAGTAGTAGCAACAAAAATAGTAGTATCAACAACAGAAATAGCAACAACAACAACAACATTAGTAGCAACAACAACAGTAATAGCAACAACAACAGTAATAGCAACAACAACAGTAGTAGCAGCAACAACAGTAGTAGCAACAACAACAACAACATTAGTAGCAACAACAACAGTAGTAACAACAACAGTAGTAGCAACAACAACAACAGTAGTAACAACAACAACAACAGTTGTAGCAACAACAGTTGTAGCAACAACAGTAGTAGCAACAACAACAGTAGTAGCAACATCAACAACAGTAGTAACAACAGTAGTAGCGACAACAACAGTAGTAGCAACAACAACAGTAGTAGCAACAACAGTTGTAGCAACAACAGTAGTAGCAACAACAACAACAGTAGTAACAACAACAACAACAGTTGTAGCAACAACAGTTGTAGCAAAACAGTAGTAGCAACAACAACAGTAGTAGCAACATCAACAACAGTAGTAACAACAGTAGTAGCGACAACAACAGTAGTAGCGACAACAACAGTAGTAGCAACAACAACACTAGTAGCAACAACAACAGTAGTAGCAACAACAACGGTAATAACAACAACAATAGTAGTAGCAACAACAACAGTAATTGCAACAAAAACAGTAATAGTAACAACAGTAGTAGCAACAACAACAGTAGTAGCAACAACAACGGTAATAACAACAACAATAGTAGTAGCAACAACAACAGTAATTGCAACAAAAACAGTAATAGTAACAACAGTAGTAGCAACAACAGTAGTAACAACAACAAGAATAGTAATAACAACAACAACAGTAGTAGCAACAAAAACAGTAATAGTAACAACAGTAGTAGCAACAACAGTAGTAACAACTACAACAGTAGTAACAACTACAACAGTAGTAACAACAACAACAACAGTAGTAGCAACCATAACAGTAGTAGCAACAACAACAGTAGTAACAACAACAACAGTAGTAACAACAACAACAACAGTAGTAGCAACCATAACAGTAATAGCAACAACAACAGTAGTAGCAACAACAACAGTAGTAGCAACAACAACAGTAGTAACAACAACAACAGTAATAGCAACAACAACAGTAGTAGCAACAACAACAGTAGTAACAAAAACAACAGTAGTAACAACAACAACAGTAATAGCAACAACAACAGTAGTAGCAACCATAACAGTAATAGCAACAACAACAGTAGTAGCAACAACAACAGTAGTAACAAAAACAACAGTAGTAACAACAACAACAGTAATAGCAACAACAACGGTAGTAGCAACAACAACAGTAATAGTAACAACAACAGTAGTAACAACAACAACAACAGTAGTAGCAACCATAACAGTAATAGCAACAACAACAGTAGTAGCAACAACAACAGTAGTAGCAACAACAACAGTAGTAACAACAACAACAACAACAGTAGTAGCAACCATAACAGTAATAGCAACAACAACAGTAGTAGCAACCATAACAGTAATAGCAACAACAACAGTAGTAGCAACCATAACAGTAATAGCAACAACAACAGTAGTAGCAACAACAACAGTAGTAACAACAACAACAGTAGTAGCAACAACAACAGTAGTAGCAACAACAACAGTAGTAGCAACAACAACAGTAGTAGCAACAACAACAACAGCAACAGTAGTAGCAACAACAACAACAACAACAGTAGTAGTAACAACAACAGTAGTAACAACAACAACAGTAGTAGCAACAACAACAACAGTTGTAGCAACAACAACAGTAATAGCAACAACAACAGTAATAACAACAACAACAATAATAGCAACAACAACAGTAGTAGCAACAACAGCAGTAGCAACAACAACAGTAATAGCAACAACAACAGTAACAGCAACAACAACAGTAATAGCAACAACAACAGTAATAGCAACAACAACAGTAGTAGCAACAACAGCAGTAGCAACAACAACAGCAATAGCAACAACAACAGTAGTAGCAACAACAACAATAGTTGCAACAACAACAGTAATAGCAACAACAACAGTAGTAGCAACAACAACAGTAATAGCAACAACAACAGTAGTAGCAGCAACAACAGTAGTAGCAACAACAGTAATAGCAACAACAACAGTAATAGCAACAACAACAGTAGTAGCAACAACAACAGTAATAGCAACAACAACAGTAGTAGCAGCAACAACAGTAGTAGCAACAACAGTAATAGCAACAACAACAGTAATAGCAACAACAACAGTAATAGCAACAACAACAGTAATAGCAACAACAACAGTAATAGCAACAACAACAACAGTAGTAGCAACAACAACAACAGTACTAGCAACAACAACAGTAGTAGCCGCAACAACAGTAGTAGCAGCAACAACAGTAGTAGCAACAACAGTAGTAGCAACAACAACAGTAGTAGCAACAACAACAACAGTAGTATCAACAACAACAACAGTAGTAGCAACAACAACAACAGTAGTAGCAACAACAACAACAGTAGTAGCAACAACAACAACAGTAGTAGCAACAACAACAACAGTAGTAGCAACAACAACAGTAGTAACAACAACAACAACAGTAGTAACAACAACAACAACAACAACAGTAGTAGCAACAACAACAGTAGTAGCAACAACAACAGTAGTAACAACAACAAGAACAGTAATAACAACAACAACATTAGTAGCAACAACAACAGTAATAGTAACAACAGTAGTAGCAACAACAGTAGTAACAACCATAACAGTAGTAACAACAACAACAACAGTAATAGCAACAACAACAGTAGTAGCAACCATAACAGTAGTAGCAACAACAACAGTAGTAACAACAACAACAACAGTAATAGCAACAACAACAGTAGTAGCAACAACAACAGTAATAGTAACAACAGCAGTAGTAACAACAACAACAACAGTAGTAGCAACCATAACAGTAATAGCAACAACAACAGTAGTAGCAACAACAACAGTAGTAACAACAACAACAACAGTAGTAGCAACAACAACAGTAGTAGCAACAACAGCAGTAGCAACAACAACAGTAATAGGAACAACAACAGTAACAGCAACAACAACAGTAATAGCAACAACAACAGTAATAGCAACAACAACAGTAATAGCAACAACAACAGTAGTAGCAACAACAGCAGTAGCAACAACAACAGCAATAGCAACAACAACAGTAGTAGCAACAACAACAATAGTTGCAACAACAACAGTAATAGCAACAACAACAGTAGTAGCAACAACAACAGTAATAGCAACAACAACAGTAGTAGCAGCAACAACAGTAGTAGCAACAACAGTAATAGCAACAACAACAGTAATAGCAACAACAACAGTAGTAGCAACAACAACAGTAATAGCAACAACAACAGTAGTAGCAGCAACAACAGTAGTAGCAACAACAGTAATAGCAACAACAACAGTAATAGCAACAACAACAGTAATAGCAACAACAACAGTAGTAGCAACAACAGTAATAGCAACAACAACAACAGTAGTATCAACAACAACAACAGTACTAGCAACAACAACAGTAGTAGCCGCAACAACAGTAGTAGCAGCAACAACAGTAGTAGCAACAACAACAGTAGTAGCAACAACAACAACAGTAGTAGCAACAACGACAACAGTAGTAGCAACAACAACAACAGTAGTAGCAACAACAACAACAGTAGTAGCAACAACAACAACAGTAGTAGCAACAACAACAACAGTAGTAGCAACAACAACAGTAGTAACAACAACAACAACAACAGTAGTAACAACAACAACAACAACAACAACAGTAGTAGCAACAACAACAGTAGTAGCAAAAACAACAGTAGTAACAACAACAAGAACAGTAATAACAACAACAACAGTAGTAGCAACAACAACAGTAATAGTAACAACAGTAGTAGCAACAACAGTAGTAACAACCATAACAGTAGTAACAACAACAACAACAACAGTAATAGCAACAACAACAGTAGTAGCAACCATAACAGTAGTAGCAACAACAACAGTAGTAACAACAACAACAACAGTAATAGCAACAACAACAGTAGTAGCAACAACAACAGTAATAGTAACAACAACAACAACAGTAGTAGCAACCATAACAGTAATAGCAACAACAACAGTAGTAGCAACAACAACAGTAGTAACAACAACAACAACAGTAGTAGCAACAACAACAGTAGTAACAACAACAGTAGTAGCAACAACAACAGTAGTAGCAACAACAACAGTAGTAGCAACAACAACAGTAGTAGCAACAACAACAGTGATAACAACAACAACAACAGTAATAGCAACAACAACAGTAATAGTAACAACAGTATAGCAACAACAACAGTAGTAGCAACAACAACAGTAGTAGCAACAACAACAGTAATAGTAACAACAGTATAGCAACAATAACAGTAATAGCAACAAGAACAACAACAGTAGTAGCAACAAGAACAACAACAGTAGTAGCAACAAGAACAACAACAGTAGTAGCAACAAGAACAACAACAGTAGTAGCAACAACAACAACAACAGTAGTAGCAACAACAACAGTAGTAACAACAACAACAACAACAACAGTAGTAGCAACAACAACAGTAGTAACAACAACAACAACAACAACAACAGTAGTAGCAACAACAACAACAGTTGTAGCAACAACAACAGTAATAGCAACAACAACAGTAATAGCAACAACAACAGTAGTTGCAACAACAGCAGTAGCAACAACAACAGTAATAGCAACAACAACAGTAACAGCAGCAACAACAGTAATAGCAACAACAACAGTTGTAGCAACAACAACAGTAATAGCAACAACAACAGTAATAGCAACAACAACAGTAATAGCAACAACAACAGTAATAGCAACAACAACAGTAGTAGCAACAACAACAGTAGTTGCAACAACAACAGTAATAGCAACAACAACAGTAGTAGCAGCAACAACAGTAGTAGCAACAACAGTAATAGCAACAACAACAGTAATAGCAACAACAACAGTAGTAGCAACAACAGTAATAGCAACAACAACAACAGTAGTAGCAACAACAACAACAGTACTAGCAACAACAACAACAGTACTAGCAACAACAACAGTAGTAGCCGCAACAACAGTAGTAGCAGCAACAACAGTAGTAGCAACAACAACAGTAGTAGCAACAACAACAGTAATAGCAACAACAACAGTAGTAACAACATCAACAGTAGTTGCAGCAACAACAGTAATAGCAACAACAACAGTAGTAGCAACAAAAACAGTAGCACCAACAACAGTAGAAGTAGCAATAGCCCTTTCTTGTACTGCCTTTGCAACTAGTCACAAATTTGAGGCAATAGAACCTGTAAATAGGTTTTAACTGTAAATTGTCTATTATAGCTAAAATTGGCATGTGAATCTTAATGTGAATCTCCAATTTTTTTTATTTTTGTTTTCTTTAATTACTACCTTAGTGGATCACCTTTTCTGTTCCCTGTAATCTCTTTTTCCAATCTATGCGCTAGTTCCTTATGGGTTACTGTGTTGAAGACTATTTCATAATCCAATAATTTGTCTGATTTCGATCGCTCATTCATGGGATTCTATCATGTTTCTATCCCTTAAACCATCTTGACAATATTTATAAAGGCAATTCTCTTCTCTGGCGTGATATAGATTCTACATTCTCTCATATAGTTTAATGCCTCATATCTGTTTTTTTTTTTTGTTTTGTTTTGTATTTCGAAAGTTTTGTATTTCAACTTTTTGTTTAGAACTTATGTTTCCAATGACATGTTATATATCCAACCCGTCCTCGCAAATTCGTATAGTCAATATTGACTTATTAAATACGTGCATAGGTGATATACTAAACATAATAGTTTACCTTGAAAAGCTTCATAGAAAACACCGACCTTACCTAACCTTGTTAGTATGTTAAGATAAGCATCTTATTGCTTCGTAATTACAATTGTTACTTAACCTATTATAAGTATAGGTTAAGTAATAATTGTAATTACGAAGCAACAACAGTAACAATTGTAATTGTTACTTAACAGTAACAACAGTTAAGTAACAATTACAATTGTTACTTAACCTATTATAGGTATAGGTTAAGTAATAATTGTAATTACGAAGCAATAAGATGCTTATCTTAACATACTAACAAGAGTATACGTGATATACTAAACAAGAGTGTTTAGTATATCACGTATGCACGTATTTAATAAGTCAATATTGACTATACGAATTTGCGAGGACGGGTTGCAATATCATAGTATTTGAAGCCTAGTACAGGTCTTCAGCTGGCGTTCTCAGCATCTCTGGTGATACCTTGTTTTGTTAACCATCTTTAGCAGTGTCCAGCTTGTAGGAACTTCCTTTCTTCATTTCTGTTGGTCACAAGATCCTCCTGTGATTCTTAGTTTGTCATCATTCCTCTCAGCTCAGTTATTTTCCTTTCGTCTAATTGTGAAGGTTTTCTGTAATTTCTTGTTCCAGGAAGTATGCGAGGTCCTCACACACTTCCCTGTCGTTTTCTGCAAATGTATCCATCCTCATTCACAGTTTCATCACCTGATCCTTAACTGTTATTTTCATACTGATGAAGTTACGGAGTAGTTTAAATTGTATATTTGCTTTTTTTGCCGTTTTAAGAGTCATTCTCAAATTTACTCTTTGCTTCTTTTTGGTACAGTATTCATTCTTTTCTCTCTGGTACTTCACTCTATTTTGTTCTACTGTTCCTACAATTTTCTACATGCATTCTGCATTCTTACACTCTTGGTTAAACCATTGGTTAAACCTATATCTTTTATTATCCTGTCTTTCGACAGGATCAAAATTGTTGACTGACTCCCATCATTTCTGGCTGAACCCACCAAACACACACCGAAACTTCGAACAAGTTTTAACACCTCCTAACCAGTTATAACAACCAATATAGAAAGTTGTAAAAACGTTCTAATACGTCATAAACACGTTAAGCCAAGATGTAACAACTTTATTACAAGTTGTAACAAGCGGAAAATAGAGACAGTTACGGTTTGTTTCCAGGGAAGACGTCCAGAATATCGCGAATGGTCTTCCCCGCGAGTTTTGTGTCCAATTGTACTGATAGAAATGATTTTGTTTCTCATAAGAAATTTCCTTGTTTCCCTTCGGTATGCCAGCCCTCGAAGCTTTTTTTTCCTGAACTGGCTGTTCCTACATCCTACAGATATTCAAATGCCAGTAAACTGTAACATTGGGTACGATAACTCAATGTAAAACCGGGTGAAATAGTCACCACTGTGACCTTCTATAATGAATACTAAAATAATAATGTACACACTTCTTATCCTGAGTAACACTTCCTATCAGTTGCACTTGGTAACACTGTTATTGAACACTAACCCTGTAAAATAAGCTGACATATGATGGTTACACCGGATCCAAAGGTACACTAAAAACAAGGAAATGCTACACAGGATTAAATACGCTGCCACCATCTGCCTTGACCACTGAGACTTAATCAAACAACGAGGCAAGAAACATTGCTTGACTTGGAGAGTACTTCTATAACTGTCATTAAATATGAGACGGTTGTCAGCCACGATACCAAAAGATTCTAAGAGGATTCAACAATTGACACAGACGGGAAATTTAACATGAGTTTATTGAGATACCAAATTATACTCAACACCACGATAATTCCTACTCTAACACTGGCAACAAGTTAAGAAATTTAGACATGGAACAAAATTACAGAGATCACACACATTACCTTAATTAAGACCTCTGTCTCTCCGTCCGGTGGACACTGTCTCTCCCGGCCTGTGGATGATCGTCACAGAACCGGCCTCGATCCAGGAGCACCATACTCTCTCTCACCCCCTAGCTCTACAGGCCCCTATATACACCATTACAAAAGGGGGGGGGGAAGATTTATTGTGATACCTACACCACGAAATAAGAGGTCGNAAGTATTATCTGTTGATACTGTATTATGCAACTTGTAGCACCTTTTTCTTGTATGAAAGGAACCTTCTATGTACTGTATTTATATTTAGGTTAACCCATTAATTCCTGTATTGTAAATTTCATCTACAAAGTACTGTACTGTAGTTATTTTCTTTTATATTTTTTGCATTCTTCATTATAGAGATAATCAAATTTCTAATTTGGAAGCCAATAGCATTTGGCAATAACTAAAGTAACTATAAAGCATAAAATTGAATTTAACTATATCTACAATTGTTAATACAAATCATATATGGCTCACCCCCATTCAAGTTAGTAACATTTATAACCAGAATGTTTAAAATGATTTTTTTTCATTTTTTTTTGTACAGTACTCCACCCCAGGTATTCTTGCTGTTTACCAGTGCATTTTAATGGTGTACCTGCTTACTCCTGCTGTTTACTCAAACAATGAACAGAAATTCATATAGATTACCTGGAGATTCAGGTTACTGGCAATTCCAATTACCGAACTCTTACAGTATTTTCATAATTGTTATAAATAGAAAAGGCAATCCTCATTCTTAACCTAATTTTTTGCATATAATAAAAAATTACTTCACCTTATGGAAATATTAATTTTAAAGTGTTCCTATAATTTATCTATGTTATGCTAATTATTGCATACACCCTGCAAGTACAGTACAATACAGTACTGTATATAAAAACAAGCTTTCCACAAGTTATGTCATGTACTTTACTATTCTCCATTAGCTCAAATTTTGTTTCCAAGACAGTTTTATTTTATTTTTGCCAAATGAATCAACTCTTAGAGAACTTGGCCGACACTTGGCCACATTTAACTTAAAGCCTAGTGGGACTTAGAATCCTTCAAAGTCCTAATTGTGTTGGGTGTTATCTTGAGATCTTGAGGTTATCTCGAGATGATTTCGGGGCTTAACGTTCCCACGGCCCGGTCCTCAACCAGGCCTCCTTTTTGTTACACCCCCCCCCCCAGAAAGCAGCCCATAGCAGCTGTCTAACTCCCAGGTACCTATTTACTGCTAGGTAACAGGGGCATCAGGGTGAAAAACATTTGCCCATTTGTCTCTGCCTCCACCGGGGATCGAACCCGGAACCTCGGGACTACGAATCCGAAGCACTGTCCACCCAGCTGTCAGGCGCCCCTAAGGTGTAGGTGCCAATGAATATTTAAATTACCATTTATATGTGAAACCACTGTGTATAGATATTTTAATGTAACTAAGATTATCTGTTTTTGAAAGAGCAACTACTGTATAAGACTGCATATCGAATAAGGCAATGTTCACATAACCATTGTGTTGAAATGATTATACAATTTACCACAGGAGTGCTACACTATACGAATACACACACTTACATCACAATATATAAGATGCAGGCAAAGACAGAGGCAATTTTTTTTTTAATCTCCATGGATGAAAATACATCCTTAAATGAGATTATTAAAGTATACTACCTTGATACTTAAGTGGGCTAGAAACTTAGTATAAATGTAGTACAGTAGTTCAATAAAAACGTTAGCAAATTAGTCACCAGCTTTCAGTCCTCAATTTAGTATTATACTAGTACTAACTCGAATACTGTATTCAATATTTCCAGTGGAATACAATTATCAAAAAGTTATTAATTCTAAAATCAATAGATATAAACTGGAGAAGTTTAGATCAAGGAAAGACTCAAGAGTAAATATTGGTTTAGAAACCTGGTTGTTGATTTTAGAACAAATTACCAGGTAGCATAATAGATATGGGATCACTGGAGAGTTCCTAGTTTAGATATGTTAGGCATGTTAAAATGAATTTGGGTGGATATAAATAGGATCTGCCTCACATGGGCTAATAGACTTTCTAATTTTCCTTTATTCTTCTATCCTCCAAGTAACCAGTTCTCAAGTAGTACAGTACAGTATTAATATTTCATTATTTATAAAAAAAAAATATTATGAGATGTGCAGCCAGTGTATATATACTGTGCATATTAGGCTTATATTGAGGTTCTCCCCCTCCCCCCAGGTCAAACTACTGACTCTTCTCAGGATGAAACCCCACAAGCTGACGAACTCTTGGGTACCTGCTAGGTGCCCAAGAGTTCGTCTTACTCAATAGGAGACGAACCTATTTAGTTCACCTGCTAGATTACTGAGCAGTAAATAGAACTATTTAGTGCTAGGTGAACAGGGGCATTAAATTATAAGTGTGCCAAACCATTTCTGTCCTACCCAGGACTCGAACCTGGAATTCCCGAATGGAATCATGAACGAACCCAACTGTAATCTCGAAGATATCTGAAGGAATATGTTTCTCAATACAGTATTAAAATAACATCTAGAGCACTTCCTAAGCTATCAAGCATAATACAAGGCATTCAGGAAGCTAAGAACCAATCCAAAGTTAGAAAAACAGCATTAGCCAAAAGACTTCACATAATACTGCACTTTATACTTCCATCAAAAATTTAAAACCTCACAAAATATAGGACAAATGCAACTAGTTTCTTGGGTCAAGACCAAATTAATGTACAGTATCACACTTAAGCATAACAAATCAAAACCAAGTTTCACTTTACCAAACACTGATCACCATCCATCATATTTTCAATACATACCCAACGTCGTCGTTATCACTGAAAAGAGAATTTAAAAATTAGATGACAACCAATCGCCACCACTTCTTGTTGGATTCTTAACGACTATACAATTAGGAACCATATATTGTGCCACTGTTTCTACTTCTACCTAAGCACAGCACACACCGGTGCTTCCCAGTATCAGTATTAAGTGCATAGATAATACGGCGATTCATTAAAATTGAGTGAATGCACGAAAGTTTCCTACACAAATCAATATAAATTAGGCAAATCCTATAAAATTGCTACCAGTTAATTAAACAAAATCTCCTTAAAATTTATAAACTTACAGCACATTTCAAGAGATGAGTATGTACGAAACGAATGTGCATAAATTTTTCAATTAAGCTGGTCAAAAGGAGCTACTGTATAAAAAGAATTAACATACTGACCAAAGACAACTACTGCACTGTAATCTAACATTTTTTTAATTAATTGCCAACATTGACTCCAATGGAGATTCCTGGCTACAACAAAACACAGTCCATGTTACCTAACCATATACAGTATGAACAAATCCACAAACATTTGGACCAGACATTAAAATATAGACTGAAAACATTTCCCAACAGCAATGTACAAAACTGCCACAGATACATGGTCCCAAATACAATACTGATCAAATACAAACATTATATTACAAAGAAATTTGTCCCAAGGAATAACTACAGCCCTGTACACGATATTAGAAGTTATTTTACTGAAACACCAAACTCACCCACCGGATTTCTCCTGTGAAACATGAATTTCATTGTTTATCACCAAAAAAATCCCAAAACAATTACCATACATTTTTTATATGCTTGCTCGAATAGGCCTGCAGGCCCACATTATCTACTACTGCCCCACATATCCACTACAGCCCAATTGGTCCAGTACTTTCAGAAAAGTGTCCATTTAAGACTTCCTCTTTCATTCTGGCAATATTTCTTATACTTGCTGGTAGGATACTGAACAACCATGGACCTATGATGTTCCTAGTGTTATCTGATTAGTGCCTGACACCTCTACTCTTCAGTGGCACTATTCTGCTGGACAGTAGAGCGACCGTCTTGCTTTATGCAGGTCAGCGTTTAATCTAAGTGGTTGGGCACCGCCCCCTCCCATCCCAAATTCTAACCCTTTTCAAGTGCTACAATATATAGTCATAATGGCTTGGCACTTCCCCTGATAGTTCCCTTACTTTCTAGAGAGCTCATTTTGAAAGCTTTGAGACCACTTCAATAATTTAAGTGCCTTATCGTGGCTGTGTGTGCCACATATGTTCTCTGTATTCCTTCTATTACAGCAATCTCTCCAGCTCTGAAGAGAGAAGCGAGTATCGAGCAGTAATCATGGCAGGACAGCACCAGTGATTTGAATAGTATGAGCATTGGAATAGGATCCCTGAATTTGAATGACATTTATTTATTTATGCCACCACCATGGAAGCAACCAGATAGTCAATGAGACAAAACAAAAACACTTGGTTTCAGTAGAGACCACAGCCTCGAGAACCACCAAAAGAATGCCTCCAGCTATGCAAATAAACGATTGAACTCTCTTCAAACTAGCTTGTTCACCCCACCACCTCCATTCATTTGGGAAGGATCATACCTGGAGTGTGTTTCAGTTCTTCTACTCCCCTAGCCCAGTCTAAATCCAGGCTCCAGGAAGCCTCTGGGGTGGTGAGAGAGGGAGGGAGGCAGCCCGCAGTCAGCCAGTTACTCCACCCTCAGTTCTGTGCTGATATTAGTGTGTGCCAGATAACCTCTCTGCTGCTCAGGCTTCAGTGTCTTGTTACTTCAGCTTAGTGGTGTTTTTTGCCCTTGTGGCATTCCTGTACACTCTGGGGTGTAATGTGAGCCTAGATATTTACAGTGCTTGGAGCTGCATGTGTACAAGTTTCTCCTCCCTGTGTTCTCCCTAGTGTTGCCCTTGAACTTCGGGATCCTTTACCCTGGGGTATTTCGGGGTCGCTCCTTTAGAGGTCTTCCTCCCTCGCTTGTGGTGGTATTAACACAGGGTAAGTCAGGTGTAAGTCATCTCATTCTCAAGGCAGTCATTGGGAATTTACCCTTGAGCTTTTGGGGGTATGTCCTGGATTGTTCCTGTGTCCCTCAGGTCTGAGAATGTTCTCCGCTTCTGGGAACGTCGAGCTTGCCCCTTTCACATTCTCACTGGGTCCTATCTGACCATGATTGTTCACATGCTTGGCTCAGTTTGTCTTGCTTCGCCTTTTGGGTTTGACATACTGTGCCAACTAGTTTGTGTGGGCTCACAACTGGTGTGATGATGTTCCTATGGTTAGCCAGGTTCCTGGTTCTTTCCTGGCTTACCAGGTTCGAACTTGATTGGGCCTCATTAGGGACTCAGTCGATGTTGCTTTCCCTGCCTCCATCGGCCTTGCACCAGCTGCAGTCGCACTGTCTGTTTGTGTTGAGTTGGCTCTGAATGCCTCGCCCATTAGGCGCAGGCCCCATTGGCTCTGTACCTGGAGCATACCTGGAGAGAGGGAGAGTGAGTCAGGAGTTTTTCTACTCCCTGAGCCCGGCCTGGGGGTTAGGTTCAATTACAGCCTGTGCCGGCTGCTCTGTCGCTGGCTTCCTCGGTCTTTTCAGGGTTCAGTTCCATGATGCCTTCCTGCACCTCTCACTTGACATTGGTCTCTACTCCTTTTCAGGCTCACAATGCAGTTCTGAAGTTTGTGGCATACACTGTAAAGGGTTCAGATTCATATAGGCTCTACACTTAGGCTGCATTCAGACTGTTCCTCAGTGGTTTGTTGTCTCCTCCAAGGGGGGAGGGGGTAGTTTGCTAGTGTTCATGCTTGTTATTGCACCATCTTTACGACAAATCAGGTGGCTTCACCCGATTTGCTTCAGATGGTACCCCATCTGCAGTCTTTTTTTGTGGACACAGTACGAGTTCATGGCACCCCTTTTGCCATTTCCTTTCTCTACATCATGGTTCTTAGATTTTTGAGGTTGTGGCGTGCTTTTTTTTCTGTCTTGGTTTTCCTGATTAGCATTTCATGCCCTCTACTGTCTCCTTGTATAGTGTGGCTCTGGTGGAGATGCAACAGCTGCTTTTCCAAATCGATGCTGTCTCTGCTCACCTTCGGCTTCCTCACACCCTGTTGTGCCGGCTTGGTCTGTCTTTTCCTTGGTTTCCATGCCTCCTTCAGGCACGGAAACCACGGAAAACCTCCTGTGCCTCCTCTCCTTGTTTCTATAAGTCCCCCCCTCCCCTTTTTTTGTTTCCAGTTGTCAGATACGTGAGATTCATGCTCCTCTCCGGTGGCGGCGGAGTTTTTTTTTTGTTTAGGGAGTTATTTTTCTGGCCCTAGTGGGCAGTTTGTCTGCAGGTGGCTCCTTTTCTGGAAAAGGAAAATCCTTCTTCAGGAGGGATCCTTTGGGTTTTGATGCTTGGCTGGTTCGGCTAGGGTTGCACCATGTTGTGTTCAATGGTAGCTCTTTGCCGCTATTTCTTGCCATTGATTCTGCCTCAATGGATGCCTTGTGGGTTGACCCTGTCGCTTTCACCCTGTTTCAAGGTTTGTCTTTTCAGGTTGTCCGCCGTGTTATTTGATATAACCAGCCTGCGGTCTAAACTGGGAGCAAATAAACTAGGACTTCACAGAAATAAACTGGGAAGAACAGCTAGAAAATGCAAACCTGAACCAGTGCCTGGAAAAAATAAGCTCAGTAGCACTAGAAATATGTTCAAACCGCATACCTCTAAGAAGAAGAGATGCAGATTGGAACGGGAACGTCGTTCCCTATATAGGCGAAGAAAACGAATCGCGGAACAACTTGAGTCGCACCTTATCTCAAGAACGGCGAAGGTTAGGTAGAGAAATAGAAACAATTGAACTCAAGCTACAAGAATCATACAAAACCCAGGAGAGGCAAAGACAGCAAAAGGTCATCAGTGAAATAAGAGAGAAATCCAAAATATTTTTTCTCCTATGCAAAATCAAGATAAAAACTACATCTAGTATCGGGCCCCTGCGAAAGGGAGATGGAACTTTCACCGATGACAACAAAGAAATGAGCAAGTTACTGAGGAAGCAGTACGACTCTGTTTTCAGCGAGCCATTAAACGCACTAAAGATTGATAACCCAAATGAATTTTTCATGGATATGATACCAACATCAAATCATATATCAGACGTCACCCTATCCCCACTGGATTTTGAAGAAGCCATAAACAGTATGCCTATGCACTCTGCACCAGGCCCGGATTCTTGGAACTCCATATTCATCAAGAACTGTAAAAAAACACTATTGCAGGCCCTCCACATTCTGTGGAGACAAAGCCTAGATATTGGAGTTATCCCTGATATACTAAAAACAGCAGAGATAGCACCACTTCATAAAGGAGGAAATAAGGCAGAGGCAAAAAATTACAGACCACTAACACTAGATGTGCACTAACATCGCACATCATAAAAACTTTTGAGAGTGCTGAGAAGTAAGATCACAAAATACATGGAATCACAGCATCTCCATAACCCCAGACAACATGGTTTCAGAACAAGGCGCTCTTGCCTGTCGCAGTTGCTGGACCACTATGATATGGCATTAGATGCTATGGAAGACAAAACGCTGATGTAATTTACACAGATTTCGCAAAAGCTTTTGATAAATGTGACCATGGTGTTATTGCACATAAAATGCGTTCAAAAGGAATTACCGGGAAAATAGGCAGATGGATCTACAATTTCCTGACTAACAGAACACAATGTGTAATAGTCAACAAAATAAAATCCAGCCCATCAACCGTGAAGAGCTCAGTCCCCCAGGGTACTGTGCTTGCTCCAGTACTTTTTCTCATCTTCATATCGGACATAGACAAGAACACAACCTATAGCACTGTATCATCCTTTGCAGATGACACTAGGATCTTCATGAGAGTAGGCAACATAGAGGACACGGCAAACCTTCAACCTTCAATCATATGTAGATCAGGTCTTTCTATGGGCTACAGAAAATAATATAGTGTTTAACGAAGATAAGTTCCAGCTCATACGCTATGGAAAAAATGAAAATATAAAAACGGAAACCACATACAAAACTCAGGCAAATCATAACATAGAATGAAAAGGCAATGTAAAGGATCTGGGTGTACTCATGTCGGAAGACCTTACCTTTAAAGAACACAATAAAGTAGCCGTCACAACTGCAAGAAAAATGACAGGTTGGATAACAAGAACTTTTCACACTAGAGATGCTATACCGATGATGATACTTTTCAAAACGCTTGTGCTCTCTAGAGTGGAGTACTGCTGCACAATGACAGCCCCTTTCAAAGCTGGAGAAATTGCTGACCTGGAGAGCGTGCAGAGATCCTTTACTGCTAGAATCCACTCAGTAGAACATCTAAACTATTGGGACCGACTAAAGAGCCTAAATCTGTACTCCCTTGAGCACAGGCGGGAGAGATACATAATTTACACGTGGAAAATATTAGAGGGGCTGGTCCCAAACCTGCACACAGAAATAACATCACATGAGACCAGAAGACATGGTAGGTGTGCAGAATACCCCCGTTGAAAAGCAGAGGTGCAACAGGTACTCTGAGAGAGACCTCTATCAACATCCCAGGCGCGAGACTGTTCAACACCCTTCTGCTACACATAAGGGACATAACTGGCCAACCCCTCACAGTGTTCAAGAGAGAACTGGATAAGCACCTCCAAAGGTACATCACTGATGATACTGTATTTCTAATCTCTGCTTCCAGAACTGCATGTTACAAATCACCCCCAATGCCCCATGTGTGTTTGTATGTATACTTATAATTTAAGATTATTCGAGTATCGGATACCTGATCAACCAGGCTGTGACTCAGACGTCAGGCTGCGAGCAGCCGCGTCAAACAGCCTGGTTGATCAGTCCAGCAACCAGGAGGCCTGGTCGATGACCGGGCCGCGGGGACGCTAAGCCCCGGAAGCACCTCAGGTAACCTCAAGGTAATCCATGCCACCCCCCCCCCCCATTGCCTTTGTCTCTGACCAGGACTCCAACCTGACTAATGGACACCACTGCACACAGTTTGGTACAAGAATTGCTAGTTGATCAGTTCCATGTACAGTACAATATATAACTGCCAGGCACCGGACACATTGAAGAGAAGCAAAACACACAGATTTCACTTGTTTGGAATCACGATTTTCTTATGGTCTAAAGCAGTACACACTGTGGATTAAAACAGATTAAGATTATTACTACTTGGTGAACATATAAATAAGGTGAAAGGAAACTTGCACAACAGTTTCTGTTCTGCCTCGATATTGAACCCAGGAACTGTTCCCCATAACACAACAACCAGATGCTACTCCCCATAGCACAACCAAGTACTGCTCAGGTACTACCCCCCATCACCCTCAACACACACCCCCCCTCCAGGCACCACTCCCCATGAACACCAGGAATAGGCCCACCAGAGCTCCCTCCTCTTCCATCACCCTCAACACTGCCACCAGGTACCACTAACAATCACCCTCACCACCAGGTACCACTCCCCATCACCCACACCACCAGGTACCACTCCATCACCCACACCACCAGTACCACTCCCTCATCACCCACACCACCAGGTACCCACCCCCCCCATCACCCACACCACCAGGTACCACTCCCCCATCACCCACACCACCAGGTACCACCCCCCATAACCCTCACCACCAGGTACCACTCCCCCATCACCCACACCACCAGGTACCACCCCCCATAACCCTCACCACCAGGTACCCCCCCCATCACCTACATCACCAGGTACCACTCCCCCATCACCCACACCACCAGGTACCACTCTCCCCCATCACCATACCACCAGGTACCATTCTCCCCATCACCAGCTACCACCACCCTCCCCCATCACCCACACCACCAGGTACTACTCCCCCCCATTACCAGCTATCACCACCACCCCCCATCACCACCACCACCAGGTACCACTCCGCCGTCACCCACACCACCAGGTACCACTCCCCTGTCACCCACACCACAGCTACCACCCCCACCACCAGGTACCACCCTCCATCACCCACACCCCCAGGTACCACCCCCCCCCCATCACCACACCACCAGGTACCACCCCCCATCACCCACACCACCAGGTACCACCCCCCATCACCCACACCACCAGGTACCAGCCCATCACCCACACCACAGGTACCACCCCCCCATCATCCACACCACCAGGTACCATCACCCACACCACCAGGTACCACCCCCAATCACCCACACCACCAGCCAGACCACCAGGTACCACCCCCCCCATCATCCACACCACCAGGTACCATCACCCACACCACCAGATACCACCCCAATCACCCACACCACCAGCCAGACCACCAGGTACCACCCCCATCACCCACACCACCAAGTACCACCTCCCCATCACCCACACCACCAGGTACCACCCCCCCATCACCCACACCACCAGGTACCACCCCGCCATCACCCACACCACCAGGTACCACCACCCAGTACTACCACCCACACCAGGTACCATCACCCCACCATCAGGTACCATCACCCACACCACCAGGTACCATCACCCACACCACCAGGTACTACCACCCACGCCACCAGGTACCATCACCCACACACCAGGTACAACCTCCCATCACCCACACCACCAGGTACCACTCCCCCATCACCCACACCACCAGGTACCACTCCGCCATCACCCACACCACCAGGTACCACTCCCATCATCCACACCACCAGGTACCACTCCCCCATCACCACACCACCAGGTACCATCACCCACACCACCAGGTACCATCACCCACACCACCAGGTACCAACCACCACCCACACCACCAGGTAACCACCCACACCACCAGGTACCCACCACCACCCACACCACCAGGTACCACCCACACCACCAGGTACCACCCACCACCCCACACCACCAGGTACCACCCACCACCCACACCACCAGGTACCACCCATCACCCCCACACCACCAGGTACCACCCACACCACCAGGTACCACCCACAACACCAGGTACCACCCATCACCACCCACACACCAGGTACCACCCACACCACCAGGTACCACCACCCACACCACCAGGTACCACCCATCACCACCCACACCACCAGGTACCACCCACCACCAGGTACCACCACCACACCACCAGGTACCACCCATCACCACCAGGTACCACCCACACCACCAGGTACCACCCATCACCACCCACACCACCAGGTACCACCCATCATCACCCACACCACCAGGTACCACCCACACCACCAGGTACCACCCATCACCACCCACACCACCAGGTACCACCCACCACCCAGGGAGGCCTGGCCAGCCACGACACAACACGACCCGCCCAAGGTACCAGCACCACACACAACAGCTGCCACCCCCAGAGCACCGCTGGCGAGGGCCACCTCCAACACGTAGTTTTCACGGTCATATGGCGTGTGGGGAGGGCGGCGTGGCCACGGGGAGGAGGAGGGGGGCGTGTGGCTCCGGCTCTCCGCCATTCCTGGCGTGTTAACTCCGCCGCCATGGCATCCATTTTCAGCCAACACCCTCGCCGCCTACCACACGCGCCTTCCACACGCCACCCGCGCCTCTACTTCACTTAGAAAGCTCCGGAGCAGCGAGAGGGGAGGGAGGAGGCGAGGGCGTGCGTGGCAGGGGATGACGCCATGCTAGGAAAAATGCGCTTGGTAACCAAGAGGAGGCCCTTGTTCCCGCGCTCCGCCACACACACTCCTCACCTCACGCTCAAAAACCTTCATTTATCCCCGTCAGCCAGGCTAATCTAGTCCAAAACCCTCCCCGTTAAGTCTATGCATCATTACATGTATTTTACTCACCCGTTCATCATCGCTGGTTCTTATCAAGAGGAGAAAAGCTTGCACAAAACACGGCGAAACAGCGCGCGGACTGCAAAGACAACAAGTGGCAAACACAATATGGCGGGCGGCGCGCCTACTCCAGGGACATCTGGCGGCCCCGTCCGCAACCTCCCCCGCCATCTTGTCCACGACATCATACACCAAATTTAAAATCTCCTGGACAAAGAACCCCACCTGTATTACTACCATAAGGCTTATGTCGTAAGATACAAGTGTGAACATTTGTTATATGGTCAAACTAGAAAGGCATTACTGGGTTTGAAGTCATCCAGGTCACCGTCATCAACCCAAACGCGCAACAAATTAAGCTATCGGCTGACGAAGAACAAACTCGTAATGTCGACACGTCATTTACATGTGTGTATTCACCTTTTATGCTTGGTGAGATAGAGCTTCGTGTTCTTGGGGGAGAGTACTCACCTACAGGTGCTTGTAAGGTCAAGTGTTAGCTCCTCATTCCCGCCTTTCAGCTCTTCAATTCATGTTTCTTTATTTATTTACTTATTTATTTATATACAAGAAAGTACATTGGGTTTGTGAGAATACATAGCATGGTATTTACAACCTTGTAAAGCCACTAGTACGCGCAGCGTTTCGAGCAGAATCTTCATAACCTTTGTTTCACCTGATGCCTCTGTTCACCTAACAGAGGGGTTAGGTAACTGTTGTGAGTTGCAGCCTAAAGAAGGTTAGTAAGTAGATTAAAAGGACCAAAATAAGCCTAAGTAAATTCTTCCTGTCCCCAACAACGGGAATAATGTGTACAAGATGTGGGGATAAAACAATTTACATCACAGTAGAAGTATCGCAACACCAACAGTAGCATCAATAGAACAACAACAACAGCAACAACAGCAACAGCAGCAGCATTAACAACAGTAGAAGCATCAACAACAACATTAGTAACAGCAACAACAGTATTAGCAACATCAACAACAGAAATAGCAACAACAGTAGTAGCAACAATAACAACAGTAGTAGCAGCAACAACAGTAGTAGCAATAACAGTAACAACAACAACAACAGTAGTAGCAGCAACAACAGTAGTAGCAACAACAGTAACAACAACAACAACAGTAGTAGCAGCAACAACAGTAGTAACAACAACAAAAACAGCAATATCAGCAACAATAGTAGTAGCAGCAACAACAGTAGTAGCAACAACAACAGTAGTAGCAGAAACAACAATAGTAGCAACAACAACAGTAGTAGCAGCAACAACAGTAGTAGCAACAACAACAACAACATTAGTAGCAACAACAACAGTAGTAACAACAACAGTAGTAGCAACAATAACAACAGTAGTAACAACAACAACAGTTGTAGCAACAACAGTTGTAGCAACAACAGTTGTAGCAACAACAGTTGTAGCAACAACAACAGTAGTAGCAACATCAACAACAGTAGTAACAACAGTAGTAGCGACAACAACAGTAGTAGCAACAACAACAGTAGTAGCAACAACAGTTGTAGCAACAACAGTAGTAGCAACATCAACAACAGTAGTAACAACAGTAGTAGCGACAACAACAGTAGTAGCGACAACAACAGTAGTAGCAACAACAACAGTAGTAGCAACAACAACAGTAGTAGCAACAACAACAGTAATTGCAACAAAAACAGTAATAGTAACAACAGTAGTAGCAACAACAGTAGTAACAACTACAACAGTAGTAGCATCAACAACAGTAGTAACAACAACAAGAATAGTAATAACAACAACAACAGTAGTAGCAACAAAAACAGTAATAGTAACAACAGTAGTAGCAACAACAGTAGTAACAACTACAACAGTAGTAACAACTACAACAGTAGTAACAACAACAACAACAGTAGTAGCAACCATAACAGTAGTAGCAACAACAACAGTAGTAGCAACAACAACAGTAGTAACAACAACAACAGTAATAGCAACAACAACAGTTGTAGCAACAACAACAGTAGTAGCAACAACAACAGTAGTAACAACAACAACAGTAGTAGCAACAACAACAGTAGTAGCAACAACAACAGTAGCAACAACAACAACAACAACAGTAGTAGCAACCATAACAGCAATAGCAACAACAACAGTAGTAGCAACAACAACAACAACAACAACAGTAGTAGCAACCATAACAGTAATAGCAACAACAACAGTAGTAGCAACAACAACAGTAATAGCAACAACAACAGTAGTAACAACAACAACAACAGTAGTAACAACAACAACAGTAGTAACAACAACAACAGTAGTAGCAACAACAACAGTAGTAGCAACAACAACAGTAGTAGCAACAACAACAGTAGTAGCAACAACAACAACAGCAACAGTAGTAGCAACAACAACAACAACAGTAGTAGTAACAACAACAGTAGTAACAACAACAACAGTAGTAGCAACAACAACAACAGTTGTAGCAACAACAACAGTAATAGCAACAACAACAGTAGTAGCAACAACAACAACAGTAATAGCAACAACAACAGTAGTAGCAACAACAGCAGTAGCAACAACAACAGTAGTAGCAACAACAACAACAGTAATAGCAACAACAACAGTAGTAGCAACAACAACAACAGTAATAGCAACAACAACAGTAGTAGCAACAACAGCAGTAGCAACAACAACAGTAATAGCAACAACAACAGTAACAGCAACAACAACAGTAATAGCAACAACAACAGTAGTAGCAACAACAACAGTAGTAGCAACAACAGTAATAGCAACAACAACAGTAGTAGCAGCAACAACAGTAGTAGCAGCAACAACAACAGTAATAGCAACAACAACAGTAGTAGCAGCAACAACAGTAGTAGCAACAACAGTAATAGCAACAACAACAGTAATAGCAACAACAACAGTAGTAGCAACAACAACAGTAATAGCAACAACAACAGTAGTAGCAGCAACAACAGTAGTAGCAACAACAGTAATAGCAACAACAACAGTAATAGCAACAACAACAGTAATAGCAACAACAACAGTAGTAGCAACAACAGTAATAGCAACAACAACAACAGTAGTAGCAACAACAACAACAGTACTAGCAACAACAACAGTAGTAGCCGCAACAACAGTAGTAGCAGCAACAACAGTAGTAGCAACAACAGTAGTAGCAACAACAACAGTAGTAGCAACAACAACAACAGTAGTAGCAACAACAACAACAGTAGTAGCAACAACAACAACAGTAGTAGCAACAACAACAACAGTAGTAGCAACAACAACAACAGTAGTAGCAACAACAACAACAGTAGTAGCAACAACAACAGTAGTAACAACAACAACAGTAGTAACAACACAACAACAACAACAACAGTAGTAGCAACAATAACAGTAGTAGCAACAACAACAGTAGTAACAACAACAAGAACAGTAATAACAACAACAACAGTAGTAGTAACGACAACAGTAATAGTAACGACAGTAGTAGCAACAACAACAACAACAGTAATAGCAACAACAACAGTAGTAGCAACCATAACAGTAGTAGCAACAACAACAGTAGTAACAACAACAACAACAGTAATAGCAACAACAACAGTAGTAGCAACAACAACAGTAATAGTAACAACAACAGTAATAGTACAACAACAGTAGTAGCAACAACAACAGTAGTAGCAACAACAACAGTAATAGCAACAACAACAGTAGTAAAACAACAACAACAGTAGTAGCAACAACAACAGTAGTAGCAACAACAACAGTAGTAACAACAACAGTAGTAGCAACAACAACAGTAGTAGCAACAACAACAGTAGTAGCAACAACAACAGTAATAGTAACAACAGTATAGCAACAACAACAGTAATAGCAACAACAACAGTAGTAGCAACAACACAGTGTAACAACAACAACAACAGTAATAGCAACAACAACAGTAATAGTAACAACAGTATAGCAACAACAACAGTAATAGCAACAAGAACAACAACAGTAGTAGCAACAACAACAGTAGTAGCAACAACAACAGTAGTAGCAACAACAACAGTAGTAGCAACAACAACAACAGTAGCAGCAACAACAACAACAACAGTAATAGCAACAAGAACAACAACAGTAGTAGCAACAACAACAGTAATAGCAACAAGAACAAAACAGTAGTAGCAACAACAACAGTAGTAGCAACAAGAACAGTGATAACAACAACAACAACAGTATAGCAACAACAACAGTAGTAGCAACAAGAACAACAACAGTAGTAGCAACAAGAACAAAACAGTAGTAGCAACAAGAACAACAACAGTAGTAGCAACAACAACAAACACAGTAGTAGCAACAACAACAAAACAGTAGTAGCAACAACAACAGTAGTAACAACAACAACAACAACAAAACAGTAGTAGCAACAACAACAGTAGTAACAACAACAACAACAACAACAACAACAGTAGTAGCAACAACAACAGTAGTAACAACAACAACAACAACCAACAACAACAACAACAACAACAGTAGTAGCAACAACAACAACAGTTGTAGCAACAACAACAGTAATAGCAACAACAACAGTAATAGCACAACAACAGTAATAGCAACAACAACAGTAGTTGCAACAACAGCAGTAGCAACAACAACAGTAATAGCAACAACAACAGTAACAGCAGCAACAACAGTAATAGCAACAACAACAGTTGTAGCAACAACAACAGTAATAGCAACAACAACAGTAATAGCAACAACAACAGTAATAGCAACAACAACAGTAATAGCAACAACAACAGTTGTAGCAACAACAACAACAGTAATAGCAACAACAACAGTAATAGCAACAACAACAGTAATAGCAACAACAACAGTAATAGCAACAACAACAGTAATAGCAACAACAACAGTAATAGCAACAACAACAGTAATAGCAACAACAACAGTAGTTGCAACAACAGCAGTAGCAACAACAACAGTAATAGCAACAACAACAGTAACAGCAGCAACAACAGTAATAGCAACAACAACAGTTGTAGCAACAACAACAGTTGTAGCAACAACAACAGTAATAGCAACAACAACAGTAGTAGCAGCAACAACAGTAGTAGCAACAACAGTAATAGCAACAACAACAGAGTAGCAACAACAGTAATAGCAACAAACAACAACAGTAGTAGCAACAACAACAACAGTACTAGCAACAACAACAGTAGTATATCTTCCTTGGAGATTTCAAGCAGGTAAACATTGCACAATGTGTTATTTCTGTGCGTCATCGTGAAATTAATGAAGTGTTTTATTATTATAATTAGTGCTGCGTGCCACATACTGTTGTATGAGATTGATGATCTTGCATATTTCGTAATCTAATATTTTAGTTAATTGTAGATATTCACTACATTTAAATTAGTTGAAGTTCATGTACTTTTTTTAAGGCAATAAAGTACATCGTAAGGGGATAGAGTAGCTTAGGCTACTTCTACCCTCCCTCAAATTAGTGGCGTTTATGTAAGCACCAATTTTTTTTAATCCTAATATACCGCCGTAATTAGTAAAGATATTGTGGCAGGATAGGTGGTGGAGCCCGTTTTAACTCTCCTCCCATATTTAGTAAAGTGATAGAGAGGTGCAGGTGAAGGAA
>WNGS01165339.1:25249408-25276180 GCA_020271785.1 Procambarus virginalis | reverse complement strand
ATATCTGAAGCTGGGTTTGCTAGGTTATCAAGTTCCAAGTTATCAAGTTAGTTCAGGTTCCAACCGCATGTATATTTTAACAGCTTTAACACTACCTGCTCTCAATGGACATCATCGCATGCAACCAAGCTCTCTTAAAATATCCAAGCAATACACTATTACGATTCAAAACAAAAGAATATCATTGGCAGTGTATATCTGCACATGACTCGCACCCACTTTTAGTTCCAGCTGAGGGGGTTACTCATAGGTATAAACATTTGAAACGTAACCAATGACATCGCAGCTACTACATTTGTACACATTCCTGGAATGCATTCGACTCGATAGGTAAGTCTCGTACACTTGTGTTTAAAATGCTTGTCAAATTACGAGAAGGGACTGATGCGACAGTGAACCCTGTTAAATTAACCGCTAGGATCGGGAAGAGCACAGTTGCCAGATATGCTACGCTATAAAAAACAGTTGGTTGCCGAATACTGTACCACATTTTCCAGAGGCTAGCAGAAAAAATTACGTACCTACCTATACTTTTGTTTAACATGACATTTGCATTTTCAGTTTTAATTCTCGAAAATATATTACAAAATTATACGAACCACACTATGCATAAAATATTCAGCTTTGATAACCTCAAGCTGAATTTAATGTCATGTAATATCAGTTTAAATAAACACTAAGAAGCCATTTAAATAAATAAAAATATGTATATTTGTTTATAAAACACACACCAATAAACCATATGATAGCAGCAAAAACTTAGGCGGAGGAGAGAGACTTGAGGCAAATTAGAAACATCTGAGATACGGTTACACTATAGGCACGAGCGGGCAGAATGGCACCTGCCAAATACTGTATATGGTAGAGAATAAGGAGTTATGAGATGAACGAGAGGGACAGAGATATTACAGCTCTTGCTTGTAGTGTCACCAGGTTCCTTATACGATAGTTCCCTATGTGATACTTTCTAGGCACATTCTCATTAAACAAATGAGTCTAAAGCAGGCTTCAGATGAGCTGAGGTAGGACAACAGCTCTTGCTTGCAGGTTTTATTAGGTACGTCATTTGACAGCTCTTATGAGCCCTAATCTTAGTTACGAATGCAGTAAAATTAACGGAAATAATATAGTTGTTATAACATGACAAACATGATATTGATCTAAAGAAATAACAAATAATGCCTTATTAATGTCTATCATATAAAGTGCCAACCACACTTCCGTGGAAATAAATATTCCATTCATCTGGACTGTATGGCTCTCGATTCGAGACTCCATACAGACCACATGAATCGAATGTATCATATTAAACAGCTTGACCTCACAAGTGTTATGCAATACCCAACAAACTCCTCCACTGTCCGACTGAAAATTCACCTGCAATAAACAAAATAAAAACACGAATTGCTATCACGTCTTCACATAGTTACCAGTGACCACCCCCTTCCCCATTAGCTACAACGTTTAACATGCAGTCCCCCCTTAAAAGAAAAATCGCTTGCAAAACTAAAACTTCCATTAAAGACGATAACGAAAAAAAAAAACAGCCAGTTCGCAACTCCCAAACTTTTAATTAACAGCGGACGCTTGCCTGGCGTTTACCTGCCGCTGACTTCCCCTGGGGAAGGGGGGCCGGCTGCACCACGCCTCCCCATCCCAGTTCGCCACCAGGCTTCAGGAAGCTACTAATTTTTAAATAGCATTCTGATAACTAGGCTGTACAGCCCCATTTTGAAATGTTTAACACTCAAGTCTACCAGTCCTTAACACAATTTCGTTGAACAATACGGTATTTAAAAAAAAATCGCACATTTGACGTTTATCACGCCTTGTCTAAGTTCGTAAGTAACTGTTACAACTTTACATTTCAACCTCAACTTGACTTGTGTATCATGACACCCACCATAATAACTGACCGCACCGGGACACACCGTCCCAATAACCAAAAGCCATTCCACATGCCCATCTTCGCAGCTACAACCCTGCATTACAAAATCGTTCTATTATATACAAAATCTACCCAGCCTCGTTAATGTCACAACCCCCTAATTTTCAAGCATTCCCTTTGCAACCAGCCTACCATCACTGCCTCACTATCCACCAACCTGTCAATCTTTTAGCATACAATGGGGAAGACCGATGACATTTGTTGACACAAACGTATTAGATATTCCGCTGCTGAACTGCAACAACGTCAAATACCGTATTACCGTGAACGCAGATCTTCTGATCTTCATCTCTATTATTATCTGATCTTCACCTTTGTATTATTAAAGACATTCACACGAGACACTTGACGCGCTAACAATAGCCCCACCATTAGTCTATTTTCTTACATACTGTTGGATAACAAATATCCCCTTAAGATCTCTCTAAAGATGAGAGAGGATCGAGACCTCCAGTAGACGTACAGTACTTAGTGAGGGAACAAACGTATTAGATGCGACGTCGCATACCACATCGACTTTCAGATAGTCACCTTAAATTCATAACAGTGCATGGTAATATTACAAATTGTATTAAACTACCTAAGCCCACAACTGCAACTAGAAGAATAATAAATACTACATTATATTAACAAGATAACTGCAAGCACACAGAGAAATCACTTTTATCGTGATAGATTAATGAGAAAATCCACAAGAGCCGTGATGCGCTGGGTGTTCTCAGGAGCACACACTAGTCGACTACGCCACATGGTAAAAAAATTGCAACCTGGAGTACTACTGCACCCTCGAGGATTTAAGATGCTTCCATTGAAGCCGAACCGGGGTTTCACACAATTCCCCCATGCACTCTGGTTGTGTCGTGCAGTAATTATACCTCTGACGCCCGACATTATCGTGAAATATCAATGGAGGATACATCTTTTTTTATTTCTTTTACCATGTCATGACGTAGTCGACTAGAGCTTTCCATCTGGGAACAAACGGCGCATAGGTTCGAATCCTCATTACGACTCCTGTGGATTTTCTCAACCGCAAGCATTTCAATGCTGCATTAAAAATATACAATGAAATAAAAGTTATCCCAATGAAGGGATCCCAATTTGGTATCCTTCATACCAAATATCTAGCACGATGAGCAATTTCACTTTCAACACTTATTATGTCAGCGGCAGGAAACCCCTCCTTCCCTCTCTCTCCACTCCACATACACATCGCAGAGGGACGATCAGAGGACCGCAGTTGGGGTGTTGGCGCAGTTGTGTAACTACTAGTTCTTAGCGACTCACACGGTAATGATAAGTACCCCTGAACAGGGTCCTTGGAAAAAAAGTTCCACCGGACAGAAGCCTGCTGACTTCCGTCTGCAGGCTCTCTATAATCTGTGGGACAAGGCCACCTGGATAGCTTGCCGCACAAACCCAAAAAAAACTAGATGCTAGGGGATATCGTCCAAATTTTGCAGTTTGGGGCTTATGTAAATTGTGGCTTTATTCTGTACCAGGCTTGTACCACACATCCCCACCAATATAATACACAATTCGAAGCTACAGTACTCGAATGAACCTTCACGATCCCGGCAAACTTAACGCCGCAAATGTTATAGTATAACATGGAAAACACCAGAAGTTTTTCCTGTTGCCCAAGATGAAAGTATCCAGCTAGACCATCTTAGCTCCGGAATGTCTCGCCCAAATAAATCTATTAAACAGCATAGCATGCTATTATTATAACAAACAGCACGAGACCTAACACAACAGAAAATAAGCATCGTGCCAATGATGAAGTGAAACTAGTGTGACGAACAGAGCCCCATCCGGTGACTGGCGATAAGCGCCATCCTCTCTACCAAACAAACTGTACCATGTAGCTGTGGCAGCACCGATGGTGCTAGCCAAGCCTTATAGCTATGTATTCGCCAGAGTCACGTATAACCTTCGTTTAACAAGGTTAACGCTCGCATGTGTTTAAATCATACGCGCACACAAACATATTAAATTGGCGATGTGTGCAGCTGTTGCACGATCATCCCATTATGCAACCGAAAACTAGTGACCCATGTCAAAACTGAAGGAGACTAACATAATTCAACTCGGCTAGAGTGAATTATAAGTGGGAGGTCGTGCCGATCAACCGGAAAATGAAGATGGGAAAAGAAATCTAAAGACGAAAAAACGAGAATGAAAAATGAACATGTTTTGTTATACCTACGAACCAAAAATCACAAAAAATAAGGAAGAAGGGAAAGCAAAGGGGAGGAGAGAGGGGGAAAGCAATAGGGAGGGAGAGAGAGGAGGAGGATGGTAAAGGGACGAAAAAAAGGACAGAAGGAGGGAGAACATGAAGGTAAGAACACGGTGGTGCTTTGTAGGGTGGGGAGAGGGGAAATGGTGTTTGCTTACCAGCCTTGTAAGGCTACCTGTTGCGTTTTATTTTAACTTCCGACCTTCGAATTCCTTGCCGTAGCTAGCCTGCAAGTTGTGGATAAAAGTATGCTTCCACAACTTTGTTCAGAGCATTCCACTTGTTGACCACTCGTATAGGGTACTTGCTTAGCTAAATGAACTGTGGGGTTCAGTTTCTGAGCCTATTATGTACCCCCTTCCACCACCGTCCACGGAATAGGTATTGGGTGTATGACTAAAATGAATGAAAATTTTAACTTGCGCTTCCAGTTCTTCACTTCGCCACACCATAGTTACAGCCCCGCTCCTGTGCCAGGTAAGTCCACTACGGATTCACCATAGCTCGTGCTATTTGGAACTTTTTGTTCAGACTAGCTGAAGCTGGAGATCGTTGAGTCTATGCTAATCAGATAGGAGAAGTGACACTGAGCCAGACCAGGGGTAGCTTTCCCTACCAAAAATCGGTAGGGAAATTAATAAGGAAGAAGACTCACCATCTCTTCAAGTTTATCTAAATAGGGTTTTGAAATGGTCAAAGGATTTGGCAGATGCAGTTTAATGCTGATAAATGTAAAGTTCTGAGGCTAGGTAATGATGATTACATCTAGCTCGTATCTTGAGTTACAAGATACGAGCCAGATGGTGTTGAGATTGCGAAGTCGGATTGCGAAAGGGATATGGGAGTTATGATTAGTAAGAATTTAAAACGAAAGGATCAATGCATGAATGTTCGTAATAAGGCAAATCGGACACTCGGGTTTATTAATCGCAGCGTTAGGGTCAAGCCTGGCCTCGGGCCGGGCTTGGGGAGTAGAAGAACTCGGCAGTCTCCGTGGTGTAGTGGTAAGACACTCGCCTGGCGTTCCGCGAGCGCTATGTCATGGGTTCGTATCCTGGCCGGGGAGGATTTACTGGGCGCAATTCCTTAACTGTAGCCTCTGTTTAACGCAACAGTAAAATGTGTACTTGGTTGAAAAAACGATTCTTCGCGGCAGGGGATTGTATTCCAGGGACCTGCCCGAAACGCTACGCGTACTAGTGGCTGTACAAGAATGTAACAACTCTTGTATATATCTCAAAAAAAAAAAAAACTCCCAGAACCCCATCAACCAGGTATCAACCAGGTTAGTAACAAGACACCGTGTGTGGTTCTCAAGCTATATCTTGCTCTAGTTAGGCCCCATTGAGATTATGCAGTTCAGTTTTGGTCGCCATATTATAGAATGGATATAAATTCACTTGAACGTGTCCAGCGTAGGATGACGAAGTTAATTCCCCAAATTAGAAATCTTTCATATGAAGAAAGATTAACTTAGCTTAAGTTGCATTCACTGGAAAGGCGAATAGTTTGGGGCGACATGATAGAGGTTTACAAGTGGATGAATGGACATAACAAAGGGGATATTAATAGGGTATTGAAAGTATCAGCACAAGACAGAACACGAAACAATGGGTATAAATTGGATAAGTTTAGATTTAGGAAAGACTTGGATAAATGCTGGCTCGGTAACAGGGTTGTTGATTTGTGGAACCAATTACCACGTAACGTGGTGGAGGTGGGGTCCCTCGATTGTTTCAAGCGCAGGTTAGACATGTATATGTGTGGGATTGGGTGGTTATAGATAGGAGCTGCTTCGTATGGGCCAATAGGCCTTCTGCAGTTGCCTTTGTTCTTATGTTCTTAGGGGTAAGGTTGAGGGGGGGAGGGGTTGAGGTGATGGTGAGAAGGGCGGGGTTGACGGCAGTAATGGTGTGTATTGTTAGAGGAGGTTGAAGAGTGGGATATGTAATGTGATAATGACAGCAGGTGTCACTTTTAGTTCATTATTTGTATTTCAATTTACGGTAGTACCACTATAGTTTTAACAGTGCTTATGAAACAGGACTTTGGCTTCATCTGTAGTTGACAGGAAAGGAAGGGAAAAGAACTATCGGGGGTAAGCGCCAAGCCCTTACGACTATATAGCACTTGGAAGGGGTCAGGATAAGGATTAGGGATGGGACGGGGGGAAGGAATGGTACCCAACCACTGGGACGGTTGGGAATTGAACGGTTATAGGAGTATATGTGAACTTGTAGGCAATGTTGAAGTCTTTACCAAACAGCCTCTAAAGTTTAAAAGAGTGAATTTACAAATATATAATAACGTTCTTGCCAAGATTCTGAGAAATAAAAAAAAAATTGTTCGGTTGTTTCACTAGAGAAGGCGAAGAAAAAGTTGATGAAACTTCTTCAGTAGCCCAAACGCTTCCGCGATAAACAATACTGTACTGTTCAAGAAATTCAATCTTTTGCCCATAAAGGTGAAAATGACAAGTTAATGAAGTTTTCTTCCCTGAAACTTTTGAACGCCTACACTTCTTTAAATTCTTCTTGACCTTTGTAACGATTAGCACTCAAAGAATACCAACAAAACTTCACAACTGAAGACTCCCTAATATATTTCCAGTAGGTGATTATTCCTGTTATTACTATCCCATTAAATCCCTGACATTGGAACATCAATCATTCAACACTAAAATGTTGTTCAAACTGGCACAACTAAAAACATGACCTGTACTCTTATCCTCTGAAGTAGCAATACCAATCACCTTACTAAAATGAGCATCATCTTCAAGACTTGTAAAACACTAATTTCAGATCACGGACAAATTCCCCCCCCCCCCCCCACTGCTTTCTTCACTTTTGACAGGTATCAGTACAAGAGACCTTCGCTACTTTGAGAAAAGCCCAAATTAAATTATACACCATCGAAGGTGCTTCTTGAATTTACCGTAGGTCTGGCCAACACGACCATCTTTAATATACACATTCCATCTCCGAGTCACCTACACATTTGAAACTTCATCATTAACCACTATTAAACAGTGTTGATGCACCCACCATATACACTGGTCAGCTAGCATTAAGTCGTCTACCATCACACACAGAGATCACATTAACGTGATGCATCAAATGAACAATCCACAAGGGCTGCGACGAGGATTCGAACCTGCGTGTTCGGAAGCTCCCGGACGCAGGTTCGAATCCTCGTCACGGCCCCTGTGGACTTGTTTGTCTAACCATATTCTCTCTATCATACGCATCTTTGAGAGACTTGTCTCGAGTCATTCCATACTGGACGAAATGTCTCTAAGTCAGCTATACTTGAAGAAACTTATACTAACTAGGTTAGAACTAGTCACGTGCTATAGTTATGATCTGTGTTTAAAACTTGGTTAGGTGTGTATTTTATGTTCTAGAGTTATCATTGTTAATTTTCACAAAATCGCCCAATTGTCCAAAAGAACGGCATCAAAGTTCACAGCGTAATGTTAAGAGTACTTCTAGCCTTACCAAATTAACAAAACACCTGTGGTAACCAGTTACTCAAGCCAACGTCATGAACAATGCATTAACTTACGTTTTCTTGCTGTCAGATGAAGCCGTCCTCGAGGTATTTAAGACCGTGTTTATTGTCTCACATGATATGATTCCATTCTCTCACAAGTCTACATCTTTCATCATACCAAATAATTTACTCATTTACAAATGAGTCCTAAACATCTATTAGATGTTTCTATTAGATTTCCCCAGCAAAATTCCAGTTATTTCTCCAATATAATGTCGTATATCCATTTTCTCTATTCCCCTCAAAGCAACCGTTTGTAACTCTGACCCCCCCTCCCCACGTCACTTATCCAATTAAGAACCCGTGTTTGCTTTCAATCTACCTTGTTTCTTTTCTGTGTATTTAAATTCAAGACTTCACTACCTCACTTGAATAACCAGAGTTCAATTATCATCTAAGCACAAATCCCTTATACCACATTCTAAAATGCCGCTGCTCTTATCTTCTGAATCATCTTTTACTATTTTCATGGCATCAACAGGTTGCATTTCGGGAATGTACATTTCTTTCAAGAGCAATTTGCATTCTGTGATCATATTTTCTTTGGTATTTCATGATACATCTGAAACACCAACATCTTTCCAACTCATCGCCTACATAACACATATGTACATCACTTTTCCTCCTCTCAGATGATCATACTGCTCTCTCCATCATTCCTCTTATTGTTCAGTCACCTCACCGAGTAAATATTTTGAATCCCGTTCCCTCCCTCCCACCTTTCTTAGCCATATATCATACATCTTTTCCCGTACTTTTCCCAGGCTAACCATAGCCCGTGCTTCTTGCCCCGCTCCTGTGCCCGGTAAGTTACGGGCTCACCATAGCCCGTGCTACTTGGAACTTGTTCTGAGTGGCTGAATCTATAACAACAACAACATACTTTTCACAATTAAAATGCTCTATTTCCACCTAGCCTCATTAGTGTGTTAACATTCTTGTAAGATATCCTATACACGTCCGACAGCTTGTCCCCCAGCTGTGTGGTGGGGTCACGTGACGGGACAACCACCACCACCACCGGGTTTGTCTCCCTATTGGTCGAGGCGCTGATATGCTTTCACAGCGGTACGAGCAGTAATCAGATAACCAATACTGGTGAACTTATTATTACTGCCTTTCTGTATTCTAAACATTATTAATATGCAATCCCTCAATTTAGTAAATCACGTTCTTGTGGCGAGATTCAGTAAATCATTTATAGACATTTCCTGTTATATAATCTTATCGCACATTTCCACCGGTGCATCTCCTGGCCAGTTGACTTTTACATCTATTTTAATTGACACCACAATTCCTTGAATATTAGAGGTTATTTCTGTCAACGCGAAATACATTTCCAGTCACGTATGCTTTATATGTCACCTAACAGTTGCTTCATATCCCTGTCGCTGCGGTCGTAAGTGTACCTTCACCTTATTAAGGGTACATTCGGGGGGCCTGACAGCAAAGTGGACAGCGCTCGGGATTCGTAATCCTAGAGTCCGGGGATCGATCCCCCGGCGATGACGGAAACAAATGAGCCTTTTCTTTCACCCTGATGTTCCTGTTCACTTAGCAGTAAATAGGTACCTGGAAGTTAGACAGCTACCATGGGCTGCTTCCTGGGAGTGGGTGGGGGTGTGTGTGTGTAAGAGAAGAAAAAAATCAGTCGGTTGATTGACAGTTGAGGTGGGCCGAAAGAGCCAGAGCTCAACCCCAGTAAGCACAGCTAGGTAAATACAAGACTGTCATAACCTTAAACCACAATTAATCCCATATTTTATATTTCCTTTTACCCTATTTTCAGCTACCTTTCAAATTTTTTATTAAAACAATTTAATACTACCCTACAACACGCCAATAATGTGGCATTCATTATCAGAGCGGATATACCCGGGCGGGCTTGCTGATAACGCATCCCTTGTTGCTGGCCGAGACCTCGCTGGCCTCCCGGCCTCAGGCAGTACGACACTCGCACAAATGCCACGCCACCCCTAATTTTAAAACCTGCCTGACACGAAGGCCCGCCCAAGGGGGAAACCTAAGGTGAGGCTTCTGCGTTGGCAACACAAGGGCAGAGATTATGCTGGATGCCGGGCCATTCTGTGTCCCTGCCTAAACAGGGCCACGACACGGAGATAGCATCAACGGCCGCCAACATGCTTCACAGATGGCAGTGTAATTCTTGGGCAGGCGTGTTAGTAGCAGCAGTCATGCAAAGTCTCCATACTCCGTCCCGCCCTCCAGTCCTGCCTCGTGGGCCAGGCTCCACGATTCTCAGAATCAAACGCTAATTTACCTTTCTCACCTGTGAATATGAACATGTATTTTATGCAGTTCGATAACAATTGATACGAAGAGCAGCCCAAACATGAATGACTTTGGATATGGATATTTTTTATTCAACTGTTTTCGAATCGGTCCTTTAACAGCTTCAATTACTCAGGGCATGTGTTATGGCTTGGCTTGCCCTTATTATATTATCATTAAATTTTTAAACATTTGATAAGCTCCGAAGCGCTAGGGAGATGGTCCATAACAGTGATAACATACAGCTGCAAAGTTTCGAAGCTTGTGAACGGTTTAAGCCGTCACGAGCTACATAAGATGTTCAGTTTTAAGAGGTGGAAACGAAAATAAATGCTTGATGAATGCTGGCTTTGACAAGTTGCGAAATGAAGGAGCAAGTTGCATTCTCAGTTAAGTACCACAAGACCCCCAAATTTTAGCTGGATTTTTCAAACCGGTATTGCTGTTTTCAGGTGTTAAGACTACTGGAAAAACGCGTCAGGATATCATTGGTATAATTAAATACAGATAATGTTATCGTGACCAGTATTCAGCAAAATAATATTTGTACAATAGCGCAGCAAAGACAATGAAATAACCCAGGATTTGCAAAGATCTACATAATTGTGATTGATCCTACAACCCACGCATAATAAAATCAATTCTATTTAAAATACAACCCATCCTCCTAAAATGAAAGTACTTATGTACTTAGTACTGTCTTTACAATTTATTAAACACGTTTAAAAGCATCGAAACTTCCTGTCAAATGTTATGGTTCAACCCGTCCTCGACTCAAGTCCATTACGTTCAGCGGTCAACCCCACAGACGCATTCATAAATTTTAACATGCTGTTCATTCAAAACGGGAATTTTCTCAAGTATAAATTAATATTATAATATATTAGCATATTGTGTATATATAGGCATAGGATAGGTTAGGTCAGGTGTTTAGGTTCTGTTGGCGATTATTTGTATTTGTAGTACGTGGGTGAAGCATTTCAACCCATCCTCGACTCAAGTCCATTACATCCAGCGGTCGACCCCACAGACGCATTTATAAATTTTAACATGCTGTTCATTCAAAACGGGAATTTTCTCAAGTATAAATTAATAAGATAATATATTAGCATATTGTGTATATATAGGCATAGGATAGGTTAGGTTAGGTGTTTAGGTTCTGTTGGCGATTATTTGTATTTGTAGTACGTGGGTGAAGCATTTATAGCGTTGTGATTCGAACAAAATTCGTCAGTGAAGCACTTGTTCCGGATATGTTCGAACGCCAGCAGTTGAGAGTCGTGTGTAAACCGCTTTTCATTCATAAACAGGGGTTTGGCGGGTGCATGAATCACTTTGGATCTTTGTTTGGAGGACGGGCTGTATGGTTATAAACAGCCTCCTGGTGCTTCGAAGCACATATACTGTTTAAAATACTGTATGTAAACAAAGCCGCCAAAGACAGAAAAAAAGATGTACAAGTTCGTAAGTACTTGCACAATTGCTTAATGAATCATGGGCGAATTCCAGATCTAGCGAATTCGGAGGCGGACCAGTTTCAGACTTTTTTTTTTAACCCGGTAATACTTTTAAAATTAAAGCTTTTGCAGTTTACCTTTTAATGTGTGTTTTTAATTCGTCGGAATTTGTACTAATACGTATTTATTGATTTTACATAAAGTGTTATTAAACAACCTTCACGAAATAAAGCTGTCTGCATCTGCAGCAATGGGCCATTTCTTAAAATAATGTTGGTAGTCACGGTGTAGGACACTGTAGGTTACCCAAGTATCTTTGCTACTACCTTATATGCGCATACCTCTTATTTGGAGTTTAATATATGTATACATCATTCAAAAAGTACACCAGGTAAGGCATATAAAACTTACATTTACAACAATCAAATACAGTATATAAAGATGGCTGGACCAATGAAGCACAATGCAACTTAAATGAGTCAAACCATAAGCAAAAATAATAATTCAAAATGTTTATATAAAAAAATGCAGTACGAAACCGGAATTTTTAATACCCATTTGGATTTAAGACTTTGTCGACATTAAATTCTAACACAGAACCTTCATCTGAGATAGGAAAATACAATGACACTAGATAGGCTACAATCCTTTCCGATCAAACGAGGTAGTAATCCCCAGTCATAGGTCAGTATTCAAAACAAAGTTGTACATTACAACGAGCACGGTAGAAGGTGGCAGCAGTAATGGCAAGTTATTAGTGTTAAGGTTGGCTAGGAGGGGCAGTTAAACCCGTCAGATAGTCGTTTTTACATTTATGTCCAAAGAGTTGAGTTGGATGACAGGAAAGCCAAATAGTTTACCAGACCACACACTAGAAGGTGAAGGGACGACGACGTTTCGGTCCGTCCTGGACCATTCGCAAGTCGTTTGTGATGAAGTAGATGATAGTTTAAAAGCCAAATAGTTTGAGTTATTACCACCAAACTGCTGAACCTGATAGATTATACGTCATTGTATATTGAATGGCATTTAAAACTATCACAATGCATATCTGGAGCGGGTTTCGAGGGTAGTTCTACTCCTTGAGCCCAGCCTGGGGCCAGGCTCGACGTGTGATAACTTGGTTCAACAGGCTGCTTGGAGCGGCCCACATATCCACTACAGTCTGGTTAGTGCAATGTGTTTAAAATTGTACATATTTGACTTGTATAATTAAAGACTAAACGGCTTATAATTTTACAAACAGAACTCTACCGTTTACTACCTAGCAGAAAATGCCATGCGAGAATGTACCAATCATTAAGAAGGTGGTTTTGAACCTACAGTCCTGCTTTTCAAAGAATTTTCTCATTTTCAATTACTCACGAAAATCTGCACTAAACAAAGAAGTGGTGGAGGCAGATTCCACACACAACTTCAAATGACTGAAGACTGCAAGTATTGAGCACGACGAGCACATCTTCAGACGCTCGCCCAGTGTCAGGAAAGTTAACAAACGGAATGCACTAGGCAGCGATGTGGAGGAGGCAGACTCCATACTCAATTTCATATGTAGATATGACTGAGCCCAATAGGTTAGGGAACCTGTTACACCAGTTAATTGACAATCGAGAGGCGGGACCAAAGAGCCGAAGCTCAACCCCCGCCATCACAAATAACGAGTACTATTTAGGAGAGAGGGGCTGTGCGCGCGCAGGTTTTGCCGTAGCCAACCAGCACAGATGCAGACTCCTACATTTCTGCCATCACACTCAATTACGACGGCAGAGGGTTGAGTTGTTCGCTACCTGTCAGCTGGCGGTGTTGTGGGAAGCAGCCGGAGGAATTAACAAAACAGCCTAATAGCGCGAACTCGAGACTCGACAAGACTGGGAAAATAACATGGAACTCCGACCTGCTTCAGATGGCCGCGCATTACGACTTGACAGGTCATTTCGATTTGATGTCAGGAAGAAAACTATTAATTATCTGTACGCCATAACGCTTCCCTAAAATGGGGAAAACAGGTTGCGTGTAGTAGAGAAGGGAAAAGGGAGCATTGGGAAAAGATGACAAGGGGAAAAATGTCGACAGATAAATGGAGGAGACAAAAATATTAGGGAGAAGTTGCATGATGAGGCTAGCGAATGGGAGGTGGGGTAAAGCGCTACAGGGGAAAATGGGAAATTTAATGGTATTGCGAAAGAGCATTGCGAAAGGTAATAAAAAAAAAGCGCGAACAAGTCACTAATAAAACTGCACCAAGGTGGAATTAACCGTTTCATCATATAAACATGGACTTCACCTCCCACTCCACGCTGCGAAAATATACGAAACATTACACTTTTAAAAATATATAAATATATATTTTGGGCAAACAGACACGTTTGCCCGGACCGGAATTGCAGTAATGCCGGAAATAGTCTATACACATGGATGAGGATCCAGCGGAGGCAACGTGTTATGCCATTATAAACAAAATGGACCACACTTCCGGACTGGGTTTACGTATTCAGCCAGGCCTACAAGCTCACCCTACCAGACCCTGTCCAGCTCATCCCACCCTAAGGACCGCTCTGCTATAAGTTAATGTGGGACAAATCCACAAGGGCCGTGACGAGGATTCGAACCTGCGTCCGAGAGCCTCCCAGACGCTGCCTTAATCGACTGAGCTACGACATGGTTGTTCATTTAATGCATCACGTAATTGTGACTTCTGTGTTTAATGTGGGACGTTTTATATCCGGAGGAACACTCCTCCCACTTCTTTCTTGGGCGCTCGAACACGCGGCCGGACAATCTTCTTGATACTGATCTTGAGATGATTTCGGGGCTTAGGGTCCCCGCGGCCCGGTCCTCGACCAGGCCTCCTTTTTGTTACACACCCCCAGGAAGCTGCCCGTAGCAGCTGTCTAGCTACCAGGTACCTATTTACTGTTAGGTGAACAGGCGCATCAGGGTGAAAGAAACTCTGCCAATTTATTTGCACCTCCACCGGGGACCTAACCCGGAACCTTAGGACGACGAATCCAAAGCTCGCTCTCTCTCTACCGCATAACACACCAAACCACATATACATCCCTCCATGTCAAACTAAAAATCTTGAACTAAAACCAAGCAGAGGAATTCAAGTATTCCGAAAAGCATCTGGGAGTTATGTTATATCCTAAAAGTTCCCACTTGTTAATTTTTCAGTTACCATCATAGACTTGAAAATATGAATAAACCAAACTGACTTGCTATTTTAACAAGGGAAATTAACGAATGCCAGCACTACAAATGTTGTACTGTAGCAGCCGCACCCCCTCATGCCAGACTTACTAATCCATCACCAAACTGTACACATCAGTATCGCCAATACCTGCGTGTACATTCCCATAGTGGATAGGCCACTAATATTCACATAACTTAAAAGACACTGGTAACAAAAAAGTAAGTAAATAATTATCAAAAGAAGGCACCAAGCCGGGAAGGCTATGTAGCACCACCAAATGTGCAGGGTAATCAGAGGGCGCTAAATATCACCAAGGATGCCAATACGAGAACAGAAACGCATAAGGCGAACGATATCAACAGTATCCAGTAACAAAAAAACAAAACAAAAAAAATTATTAATGAATATGGTAATTTTGAGTCTTGAAAAACAACTCGGTGTCCAAGTTTGAAGGATTGTAAACTATGGTACCTGCAAAACGTTGACAGATAAGCTAAATTGTACATAAGCAAAATACTTGACAAAGATTAAGTAATTTGCAGCTTTGCCTGTCAAACACATACACCTAAAAAATAATCCAGATGAATGTCCACATGTCAAAAGCCCTAAAAGAATCGCCCATCCAACTAACAATGTTAGCCGTTTTTTTTTTTAAGGCGCATTTGATATTGGTCACTACTAGTAGGAAAACGACATGTAAAGAGTCAGAGAATACCAATGTCTGACTACCTTTAGTAAACACTACCAACCAAATATAGCATCAGTCAGGAAAAATGATTAGATGGGCAATAGGGACCTTCAAATCACTTGTGCTGTCCCACTCGGTCTCTCTTTCAGAGCGTGAGAAATTGTTGAAATAGAAGGAATAAAGAGAACGTACATGAACACACAATTAAGCACCCAAATTATTGGGACCATCTCAAAGCTCTCAAAATACATTCTCTGGAAAGGAGGCGAGAAATATCACATAATATATACAGTACATGGAAAATACTAAAAGTCCAGGTCCCAAATTTGCACAGTGAACTAATATACTAGAGCGAACGATATTGTAGGAAATGCAGAATAGGGTCGGTGAAGAGTAGAAGTGTCATAGGCACAATCAGAGAACACTGTCAACATCAGAGGTCCAAGATTGTTTAATATTCTCTCCCAGTAAGCATATGAAATATTTCCAAAATAAAAGTGGACTAATTCAAAGTTCCCAGCAAGCCAAACAAAAATTTGAGTTTCCTGCATGAAGTGCCAGACAAACTGAATTGTAGTGGCCCTGCAGATCACTCCAAGCAACATTCTGTAGGATCAAGTCGAGCCTGGCCCCAGACTAGGCTTGGCGAGTAGAACTCCCTGAACCCACCCCAGAAAAGATCCAGATAAGGTTGAAAATGAACATTAGTAGAAATTTATCACATGTCTATCTTTTATCTCTAACTTAAGAATTTTATCTATGGGAGGGGAACTTTCTTGGGAATTACACCAAATCTGTGTTAAAATGGTATTACCCCAACATCAAAGTAAGCAAAAACAAGCTAATGCTAATTACTCTTTAAATGGAGAATTAACTTTCCTCAAGGTCAAGAATTAATGAAAGATTTAATGCCACACATATAGAGTACTGTAATAAGAACATCACACACGTTAAATTAACAAAAAGGATTGGACCAAAGCATTTAATTCAAAACATCTCAACCTTAGACTTTGGAAAAATGGGACCGTTTCATTTTTGATAAAACATCGATATCGGGGCTTTTTGATGTCAGAGTAGCTTGGATGCTGTTTTTATTTGGGGGGGGGGGGGACCAATTGATTTCTGTACTTTCTTAGTTCATAAGGGGGTAGAAAGTCCTTGTTCACAAAAACTAATTGTTGCAAAAGGCTTCAGTATTTTTGTTTCTTCCACAAATGCAATTTTAAAGCATTTTAATTTTTTTATATCTAAACAGGATGGGAGATCTATCTTGTTCTGAAATTCCATGCTTACTTCACCGTTGAAGTGAAATTCAAGAATTGCCTCTGCCAATTCTTCAGACATCATATGTGAATCAAGCTCTGGAAAGTAATTAGAGAATCTATTTTTTTGTATTTCTTCAGATGTTCTCCAACTAGCTCTTTCATGGCACAAAGACAGATCTTCAGTCTTCCAAAAACTCTGCTACCTTTGGAAAGATGGGTTATCTTGTATTGTTCCACATTCTGGTTTCAGTACAGCTTTGAGCCAAATGCTGAAATCTTTTTCCTTTGGTAAAATGGCACTGGTGTTTTTCCCTTACAATTTATCATTCAATGAATTTATAAGCCCAAAGATGTTAGCTAACAAAAATGCTTGCTAAATATGCAAGATGCACAAGCAAAGTGCAGGTTCTCAACTTACATGCAAGGGAATGTTTTTGATCCACCAGAAAAATTACTAGTTTAATTCTGAGATCCCACATTATATCCAGAACATTTCCATGTGAGTGCCACTTTGCTTCTGAATGAAAAAGGAGGCCTTAATATGCAGCCTCCCTATCCTCACATTAATTGCAAAATAACTGCATTTAGTGCACGCATGCCCTTTGATATTTGATAGCATTGACAATTATTATTACATCATTCATGACAGCCTCCAATTCGGGTTCCAACTGCTTCACAAACAATCCCTGGTGATGGCCCATACAATGAGTAAATTCAATTTGTTTTATTTGACTTTCTTTATCCAAAGTCGAAAAGCCACTAACATGTCTAAAGTCTCGAGCTCCAACACATGCACCAATATTGTCTTCCACCTTTAAATCAACATTGGGTTTTTTGAAGTATGTATCAACCTTGTTGCAGACATCAATTCCATGAGCTCTAAAGAGAAAAGGAAAAAATTTCTTCATTTGCATAAGAACCCCTTTATCAATCATACACCACCAGTAGTGAATTGCTATTGACATCAGTGGTGTCATCAAGTTGAATAGCAAAATGTCTGCTCCCTCTGAATGACGTTGTTGCATGCCTTCTTTCTGGTCTCACGTGATTTTTACCATTTTCACAGCTGCAGGTTTGACCTAGTCTTCACCGTATGTGGCTTCTTGCTATCAAACCAAATTATTTCAAAGATAGCTCTTGATGTGGAACATTAATCAAATGTACATCTCAAGTTGCTTTCCAATCTCCCATTTGACAGTTCTTTCCAAATAGTGCCAAGTATTTCCCTTTCCTGATTGATGGCATCTGAAGGTAAAAGCGAAAATTATTAAACATGGGAAAAGTTGAGTAAAATATTGTTATACTATGCGTCAACATCCATAGGAAACGATACTTATAATTAAGCACTCAACTGTATCGATTTCCAATGCAACCTGACAAAGACTTGTCAAATATCACACTCGCATAACAATATAGCTGACATTAGCTATAACACGTGCAAAGTGTTGCCAGAGTGAAAACCAAACTTACAATTTGAATAGGACATTGCTCAAATCATAACAGCTATGGTTTCACCTTTGTTGTACTGTACTTATACATGAAGTATCAGTGAATATCTTGCATACGATTTTTGTTGTAGGTTCAACAGTTTTGAATGGAATAAAAATATTACTAGTCTTCACAAAAACGTCAAGGGTTTTTCCAAAATTTTCACAACTTGATGTAAGTAATTTCATAACTTGGTAAGTAAGCAATTATCAAAAGAAGGCACCAAGCCGGGAAGGCTATGCAACACCATCAAATATGCGGAATAATCAGAGGGCGCTAAATATCACCAAGGATGCCAATATGAGAACAAACGCATAAAAGTATAAACAAACATTTCATACTTTTATTTTCTTCAAAAATTTCATACTTTTTTCTTCAAACATTCATTACTCACAACTTTATCAGTCCATTTGGGGTAATTTACCAATTCATGTGATATATGGGCTACAATAAAACAACAGGTATACCCTTAGGTAAATTATATTTATTATAGACCCATCGGCATTATGATTTTTTTAATTATCTTGTGAACTCTTGGGGGGGGGGGAAGAGGGGTAGGGGGAGTGCAGACAAAAAAAAAAAGGAGGTGATGGGAGAGGAAGGGAAGGAGTGAGGGATGTGATGTTCTATACTCCAGTTTAACAATGGTAGGATGAGGAAAAGGGGATTAAACCAGATAGGGGAAAAACCTATTCCAAAATAATTTTGTATTACATCAGAGATTGCACCTTTATGTTGACAACAAAAATTTGTCATAATTTGGGTGTAAGGGACTCAAAAAAAATGGCACAAGTGCCCATCGACAAGATTAGTAAGAAACGACATGACCAAACCACACATCAGATGGAAAAACGACAACATTCAGGTCCGTCCTAGACCATACCTGGAGAGGGTTGCGGGTGGTGTTTTACTCCCCGAGCCCGGCTTGGGGCCAGGCTCGACTTGTGATAACTTGGTCCAACAGGCTGTTACTTGAAGCAGCCCGCAGGCCCACAAATCAACTACACCCTGGTTGGTCTGGCACTTCCTGCAAGAACCTGTCCAAGTGCCACTTGAATACATCCACCTTTGTTCCGGCAATATTTCTAATGCTTGCTGGGAGGATGTTGAACAGCTGTGGACCCCTGATGTTAAGACAGTGCTTTCAGATTGTGCCTATGGCACCTCTTACTCCTCACTGGTTCTATTCTGCATTTCCTTCCGTACCTTTCTCTCCAGAATGTTGTTATTCTACTGTACAAATTTGGGACCTGGTCCTCCAGTATCTTCCATGTACTGTATATACTGTATTATTTGATACCTTTCTCGTCTCCTTTCCAGAGAGTACACTGAGAGCTTTGAAACGGTCCCAATACCAGTAGTTTAGACATTTTGTCGTTTCTGTGTGTGCCGTACATGTTCTTTATATTCCCCATTTCAGAGATCTCTCCTGTTCTAATAGGGGGAGCAAGTACCGAACAATACTAAAGACAGGACAGTGATTTAAATAGAGTTAGCTTTGCTGTGGGGTCTCTGGATTTGGACATTCTCATAATCCATCCTATCATTTTCCTGGATGCCGTTATATTTGCTTGGTTGTGTTTATTACACGTCAGGTCATCAGACATCATAATTCTCAGGTCCTTACATGTTGCTTTCCTTCTAAGAGTAGGTCGGCATGTGTCCTGCACCTTGAGTTTCATTAAGTTCCTGATTTCCACCATACCTCAGTACCTGGACCTTATCACCATTAAACATCACGTTATTTTCAGTTGCGCAATCGAACATATTATTTATATCTGTCTGTAGTTTTTCAGTGTCTGCAGAGGATGACACAGAACTCTGGTGTTTTTGACTATCAGAGATAAGATTGAGAAATAGCAGTGGTGTAAGGACTGTACCCTGGGGTACAGAGCTTCACTGTACTTGAGAGTGATCTTAATTTACTGCCATTGCATTCTGTTTGACACAGTTGGAAAATCTAACGCCCCACTTTACCCGTTATTCCTATTATCTCAACTAATGGGCTATCACTCCAGGTCACATTTGTCATGTGCCTTTGCAAAATCTGTTTACAATAATTTAAAAAACTTTTTACTGGTAATAGAAACCATGCACAGTACCATATAAAAAAATAATAAATCTAGTTGCCAAACATTTTCATTTCATAGCAAAAGTATAAGTCAGCTGAATCAATGACCAACTTCGACCACCAATATACATCATTGCACAGATGAACATAGAAGAAAACTTGGCACACTGTATGTATCAGCTTCAAATACTTCACTGATGGACCAGTAGACCAGCTGAGACAAGAATCTGAAACTGCTGTTAAAAACAGGAGATTCTAGTTAGTTGAAGAGACCCAGGTGCTCAACTTCAAAGATGCTAGCCATTTAAAAGGCTTTGGAACATGTTCTTACTGAACACCTATATGTTATCATGCACACACAAATCACAATAACGTGATGTATCAAATGAACAAAAGGCAAATGATTAAGGCAGCATCTGAGATGTTCCCAGACGCAGGTTCAAATCTTTGTCACGGCCTTTGTGGATTTGTTATCATGCATACAAATTCAAAAACTGCCACTGAAATCTTGCAACAAAAACATGTGATGACACCCACAGTGGTACATGAACAAGGGGGACACAGGTAGAAACTTAATATGTACCCAAATGAGCCACAGGGACAGTGGAAAGAACTTTTTCAGTGCCATAGTAGTAAACAAATGAATGCTTTAGGATGTGATGTGGTGGAGACAGATACCATACAGTCTCAAATGTAGATATGATAAGAGCCTAATAGGTTCAGGAATGTGTACACCATATTCCGGATCAGCCGGGCTGTGGTGGGTATGTGGGCCTGCGGGCCGCTCCAAGCAACAGCCTGGTGGACCTAACTCTCAAGTCAAGCCTGGCCTTGGGCCGGGCTTGGGGAGTAGAACTCCCAGAACCCCATCAACCAGGTACCAGTTGGTTGACAGTTGAGAGGCAGGACCAAAGAGCTGAAGCTCAACCCCCACAAGCTTAACTAGGTGAGTACCCATCAGACTAGAAATATTAGAGCATTAATACAATCAAACGTCAAAGTTGTCAGACACAGTACTTATCAACCTGGTGCCAAGTCATGTGGGAATGTCGACATTTACATACCACAGTCTAGTACAGATTATGACAATAATTAAAGAGAGCAATGCAGAATATGTCCAGTGACCATAACACAGAGCGGCAACATCAGGATCTGCAGGTTGGTACAAGAATTCAATCAACTACAAACCACTTACTTTGATGACATGCACTTACATCACATCAGGCTTGGATACCCATGTGAATGGGAAATAGGCTTACAGGTTTCAGAAGATGAAAGGAAATGTCAGCATTGCGGAGAAATGCCCAACAGACCACTGGAATATTATCTAACACAGTGAAGAAGTTGCTAAACACACTGGACAGTCTTACTGAAGACAACACACTCATCCTCAACCTAAGACAAAATGAGTACTGTAACACTTAGTGGGCCAACCGGAGGCTTAGAGCCTGCACAGAAATATCCCTGAGAAAAAAAATCCTGGAGTGTAGTGGTCTACATTAAGGTGTTTCATAGTAGTACTGTATAGGTATAAAATTAAAATGTAACATTTCTGTTGACTTTGCTCATGGCCACATTCATATTGAGGAAATTTTGGCACACGTGAAATTTTACTCCAGTTCATATAAACTATAACAATGTATTCTATAAACAATATAAACTAAGGAATTATGATTTCATATGAATTTTTCTTCTAAATTACAAACAACAAAACTAGATATAGATTGTAGTAGGCATCTATCGGTCACAGGAGACTATGGAGTTGTGCTCTGGTTGTCAGTCTGTAGTGGTCTTTCCAGGCCACTACATTACAGAAAAAAGTTCAAACCAAGACCAATTACATTAACTATGTTAGTTAAATTAATAAGATGCAATTCCTGTGTCTGTTCTTTAGGTGATGGGATTTCTGTCGTGCATAATGATCCTCAATGATTCTGCTGTCTGTTCCAAAATACTGTTAAATTTCTTTATCAGGGTAGTGCTTCTTTCTGCAGTGTCATTCACCACCACTTTTAGGGTCATTGATGGGGCTTATTAGTGGATTGCTGCAGAATTCCTCCATGTTATCAACCACAATCAAAAGAACGTCTTTGTATGGCAGGTGAAAAAATCGCTAATGCCTTTCCCTTGAAAGTCTAGGTATGTCCATCTAATTGTTTTAATACTTTCTTCCATTCTAGCTTCTCTAAGTTCTGTAACATATTTTCCTTCTCTGCCAGAGTATTATGTTCATCCAGGAAAGCAAATCCAACAGTTCTTCATGACAAACAATACACCAAAGGTGTCTTCTTAGCCACCTTCAAAGCACTCTCCTTGGCATCTCTATCCAGGTAACAGTTCAATAGTTGAATAATGCCCAGGTGCAAGATTCAACTTCTTTGATGCCCATCGACTAGTCTGCCTAATGCCAAAAACTGATATATGCTACTCTTTCTATCCCCCCTTAAATTCTCAAACAATCCACTTGTTCATTGAAGAGGACAAGAATAAATACGTGGTCTTTGCCAACGTCTTCGTTTAATGGGGGGGGGGGGCTCCTGGAGCACTAAATTTGAATTCACTTTCAAACTACCCTCCAAGAAAAAGGAGGGACAGAAGTAAAATCTGATTCCTTCTTATACATGACTTATTTTTCTAGTTTTTCTGTAGGCAGTCAATAATTTTTACACAATGGTCTTATAGAAACCCCCTGGGCTCTTTGTCCAGCATGGTCATCTTATCTACTAAATGCTAACTTTTTGAGCTTACAAAAGTGAAAAGTGTGCAATCCTGAAATATTATTCACTTTGTTTAAAACTTAGCAAACAGGTTCTTTAGATGATTAGACTCAATGGGACAAACAAAGTGACATGTAAATTGGAAAACTGGAACACCTTAGTGTATATTCTCAGCTGAACCAGGAGTCTCCTGTGCTTGATCCCAGGACAGATAGATGGTTGGGCAAGTTTACTTTAACCCAATGCTGCTGTTAACTGAGCAGTAAATAGGTACCTAAGAGCTACGCAACTATTGTGGGTTGCATCCTTGGGAAAGTCATCAGTAGATGGCCTAGAGGGACCTCAATAAGCTTATCAGGCTTCCTGTCCCCAACTACGGGACTCCATAAAGTGAACCATATTTGCTGCTATTCAAGAGTATATCATCCACTACTTCCAAAAATTTATTCAGGGAGACCTTACTGTAATCAAATAAATAAAAACAAAAACAGTTTAATATTATATTTAAGGAGGGAGAAGGTTTGAGGGGCAGGGACAGTGATGCAGCAACATATGATATGGTCACACTAAATATTCTTTGGAGACACTGGCAGTCAAAGACATATACAATAAGTGATGTCATCCCCAGAATACTGTGCATAAAAACACCCAGGGTCCGGAAAAAGGTCCCTGTTACATGAGCGTTTGATCCATGCTAGCCTCTGAATTTGCTGATGTACTTCGGCATTCTAAACTTTTTTGTGCTTTTGTATCATAGCTATTGTTACACAGTATATACATTATCTGCTAGGAAAGTATCACAAAAACTTTTATTTGTTAATATACAGAACTGTGTTTCACTTTTAATTTTGTTTCTGTAATTCATAGGCCAATCAACGTACTGCTAAATTCAAATGAAAACCTAATGTATGAATCCCTATAAAATTATCAATACCACTAAATCTATAACCATCCATTCATACAATTAACTTGTTTAGTATATTTCTGACTTTGCTACTACTGTATTCCTTCTACTGGCACTTATCATCAAATGCAATGCAAGCCACCACATAATGAGAGGACAAGCTATACCCTCAATGAAAATGGCACTGCATGCTTCTCATCCACCATAATTGGCTAGTGTCAGAGAAGACTTTGTCTTTTCACCGAGTTAAAGCATACAAAATTTTATTGGTTTGAACTTGGTGACACAAAAAAGTACTGTACATTATAACTAAACAAAAATAAATATTTACAAATGCAAGAATGGAGGAACACATTTAAACACCTGTCTATATTGTTTATTAAAAAAATACACTTTGACCAGCTAAACTGTAGATACAGGCAATACCGTTCTGCAGTATAGCAATAGTATACTTTCAACACCACCTCCTGTTTCCCTTTTTGTATATCGGATGTTCACATTAGACATCTTCCAACTTTCCGTAATTTCCCTCATTCTAGTGGCTTATATTTCCTACAAGTTGCCAGCACAAGGATTTATGGTAAGCTCTTATCTAGTCTCAACCTTAGGAATGCCCAGCTCGGGCAGATGCCTCATTGGTTTGACACCATTCACAGGCTCTTCTTCTGAGCTACTAACATACATGTATGTCATTCCCTGTGAATTAGACTGCCACCTATTTTCAGTTTCATTAGTTGTTCCTTACTTTGCAATTTGCCTTTTGATGAGACTAGTATTAGCTTGAATAGGGTGGTCTGGCATGATTCAGGTCTGAATTGGAGTAAGGGTGGGTTGATGTTATGATCCAGCCCGTCCTCCAAAAATGGGGAGGTAAACACAAGTGCAATTATGTACTATTCATAGCAGTAATTGTACTTATTTTCACTTAGTATTAAACCGTACTGTCAAATATATTGTGAATATTTGAATTTACCTGAAAAGTCAAATAGAAAACCACGACCTAACCTAACCTAACCTTAGTGTTTGAAGATAAGCATTTTACTGTTTCTTAATTACAATTAGTACTTAACTTATAGCTATATTGATACTGTATTACAGTTTTATAAAACTAAAAAAACAAAATATTTAAATTTGTAAAGTACTGTAATTCAGGATATTTTCAATTTTTTTATAAAATCTATTGTTTATTAAAAGTGAAAAGGAAATTCTGATATTTAAAACTTGTGTATAGCAAATTGAACTTGAAAACTTCATCCTAAAATTCTGAATGTCTTAACAGAAAATGAGAATAAATAGGGAGGTAAATGTAACAGTCCCACAAGTGCAATTATGTACTATGTATGACAGTAAGGAAATGTACTTATTACACTTAGTATTAAACTGTACTGTCAATTTGGAGGATGGGTTATGATCATATGGTTGGATGTTGGCCTATGGTGGTGTTGGGGTGTGTGTATTCACTTAGTTGTTGTATTTTACGGGGGTTGAGCTTTGGTCTTTCGGCCCGCCTCTCAACTGTCAACTGTTTACTAACTACACTTAACCATATTTTTTTTTTTTACACCACACACACACACACCCAGGAAGCAGCCCATGACAGCCGACTAACTCCCAGGTACTATTTACTGCTAGGTAACAGGGGCATTCAGGGTGAAAGAAACTTTGCCCATTTGTTTCTGCCGGGTGCGGGAATCGAACCCGCGCCACAGAATTACGAATCCTGCGCGCTATCCACCAGGCTACCTGGCCTACCTGTGTGTGTGTGTTTTGTAAGTGTTTTGTGTGTGTGTGTTTTTTGTGTGTGTGTTTTTTGTGTGTGTTTTTTGTGTGTGTTTTGTGTGTTTGTGTGTTTTGTGTGTTTGTGTGTTTTGTGTGTGTGTGTGTTTTGTGTGTGTGTGTGTTTTGTGTGTGTGTGTTTTGTGTGTGTGTGTGTGTTTTGTGTGTGTGTGTGTTTTGTGTGTGTGTGTGTGTTTTGTGTGTGTGTGTGTGTTTTGTGTGTGTGTGTTTTTGTGTGTGTGTGTGTTTTGTGTGTGTGTGTGTTTTGTGTGTGTGTGTGTTTTGTGTGTGTGTGTGTTTTGTGTGTGTGTGTGTTTTGTGTGTGTGTGTGTGTTTTGTGTGTGTGTGTGTGTTTTGTGTGTGTGTGTGTTTTGTGTGTGTGTGTGTTTTGTGTGTGTGTGTGTTTTGTGTGTGTGTGTGGTGTGTGTGTGTGTGTGTGTGTGTGTGTGTGTGTGTGTGTGTGTGTGTGTGTGTGTGTGGTGTGTGTGTGTGTGTGTGTGTGTTTGTTTTTAGGAAGGGGGATGTATCTACAAGTGAATAAACATTCATATCTTATACAGTGCACAAACATTTATGCCAAAGTATTATCTGTTGATACTGTATTATGCAACTTGTAGCACCTTTTTCTCTGTATGAAAGGAACCTTCTATGTACTGTATTTATATTTAGGTTAACCCATTAATTCCTGTATTGTAAATTTCATCTACAAAGTACTGTACTGTAGTATTTTCTTTTATATTTTTTGCATTCTTCATATAGAGATAATCAAATTTCTAATTTGGAAGCCAATAGCCATTTGGCAATAACTAAAGTAACTATAAAGCATAAAAATTGAATTTAACTATTATCTACAATTGTTAATACAAAATTTTTTATTATATAGCAAAAAATTAGGTTAAGAATGAGGATTGCTTTTATCTATTTATAACAAGATTATGAAATAATACTGTAAGAGTTCGGTAATTGGAATTGCAGTAACCTGAATCTCCAGGTAATCTATATGAATTCTGTTCATTGTTTGAGTAAACAGCAGGAGTAAGCAGAGTAACATAAAATGCACTGGGTAAACAGCAAGAATACCTGGGGTTGGAGTACTGTACAAAAAAAATGAAAAAAAAGCATTTTAAACATTCTGGTTATAAAGTGTACTAACTTAATGGGGGTGCAAGCATATATGAT
>WNGS01165339.1:25181342-25191342 GCA_020271785.1 Procambarus virginalis | reverse complement strand
AACAACCATCTTCATTTATTGATTATTTTGAGAGATGTTTTACTCCCGTAACCTTCCCCTGGTGATTGCCTGGTCTGCGAGGCTGTCTTCATTGCCCACATAGCCATCACAGTCAGGCTGATCCGGCAACTCCAGCAAAAACTTGTCCAGTTCTCTTGAAAATGTTTATTGTTTCAGCTAAATTATTATGCGTGTTGGCAGGAGATTGAAAAGTCGTGGGCCTTTGAAGGGAGGGGGAGAAAAGGATGGGGTGGAGGGAGAAGGATGGGGTGGAGGGGAGAGAAAGGATAGGGTGGAGGGGAGAAAAGGATGGGGGAGGGGAGAAGGATAGGGTGGAGGGGAGAAAAGGATGGGGTGGAGGGGAGAAGGATGGGGTGGAGGGGAGGATAGGGTGGAGGGGAGAGAAGGATAGGGTGGAGGGGAGAAAAGGATAGGGTGGAGGGGAGAGAAGGATAGGGTGGAGGGGAGAGAAGGATAGGGTGGAGGGGAGAGAAGGATAGGGTGGAGGAGGGAGAAGGATAGGGTGGAGGGGAGAGAAGGATAGGGTGGAGGGGAGAAAAGGATGGGTAGGAGGGGAGAAAAGGATGGGTAGGAGGGGAGAAAAAGGATGGGTAGGAGGGGAGAAGGATGAGGAGGGGAAAAAGGGAAAGGGTGGAGGGGAGAAAAGGATGGGGTGGAGGGGAGAAAAGGATGGGGTGGAGGGGAGAAGGATGGGGAGGGGAGAAAATGATAGGGTGGAGGGGAGAAAAGGATAGGGTGGAAGGGAGAAAAGGATAGGGTGGAAGGGAGAAAAGGATAGGGTGGAAGGGAGAAAAGGATAGGGTGGAAAGGAGAAAAGGATAGGGTGGAAGGGAGAAAAGGATAGGGTGGAAGGGAGAAAAGGATAGGGTGGAAGGGAGAAAAGGATAGGGTGGAAGGGAGAAAAGGATAGGGTGGAAGGGAGAAAAGGATAGGGTGGAAGGGAGAAAAGGATAGGGTGGAAGGGAGAAAAGGATAGGGTGGAAGGGAGAAAAGGATAGGGTGGAAGGGAGAAAAGGATAGGGTGGAAGGGAGAAAAGGATAGGGTGGAAGGGAGAAAAGGATAGGGTGGAAGGGAGAAAGGGGGAACGAGATAGCGGGGAGGGGAAGAAAGTAGTGAAGGCGGTTGATTCTAAAAATACATTGGTGATCCAATACTGCTATTCAAGACGCCATTAACCGTCAAGGAGCTAATAAAAACCCACTGAATTACGCGCCAACACACACACCTACGCGTTTGCACACACAGACAGGCACGCACGCAAGCAAACACGCATGCAGTCCTTGGGGAACTACGTTGACCTCACGAATGAACAATAGGAGAGAATGAGGGTGAAACACAGCAGGGCCAAAATAGGTAGAGCCAATGTACAGACGAATGTCAATTTTAAAGGAATAATCACGACTTGGGGCCCCCGAGAGTTGAGGTAGTGAACATCAAACCTTATCAGTGAATGTGGGTGCACATCAGTACAAGCAGACACGACCATAGCAAGTAAATACACAAAAGATCCCGTAATATGTGTTCTATGTAAAAGCACACCCATTTAAAGGTAAACTATCGAATAAGTAAACTCCTATGATGGATCCACTTACGATGCATGCAATGTTTGTGAGGTGAAACTACAAGTATTAACGACGAGCAGGCGCGAGCACACAGCACCGCTCCTGTGCCAGGGAAGTCCTCTACGGGCTCACCATAGCCCGTGCTACTTGGAACTTGTTCCGCGTAGCTGAATCTATAAAAACAACAGGCGCGACTTTAAGAGAGTAATTAACACTCCAGAGTGGGCACAATTGGCTCAAAACCGGAAGAAAAATATTTGACAATGGGAAGAAGTAGCCATCATAGCTATGTTATCAGGCGTAATGGGAATGTAAATCCTTTTACCGAGTATGTTGGCATGAGGGATAAGAGTGTCCGCAGCTTTCCTTATCATACATGACTGGACGATACCTGACTCCTGCCTGAGAGCATTGGAGCCTATGAAAGCATATACTCGCATTCTCCTCGCCACTGAACGGATAAAGAAGTTAGTATAAAGGCTAACTTTGCACCATGGAAGCCGTAAGTGGGTGAAGCCATGTGGTAGGAGTGATAGATCAAAGGACACAAACATCCCCGAGCAGGAATAACATGGGTCAGCCTCCGTCGGTAACCCACGAAGGGTTTACCGCGTGGCAGCCCAATTACCCGAGGGTAGTCATTATAATGGTCTAGGATGACGTGATGGCGTAGTAAGCAATCCTCGGAGCGGGCAACGCGGGGGTAAATGTGCACGGGTTGCTGCTTCACCTCTCCAAGCTGATTGGTCTTGTTATGCGCTACGTCCACTCCAATTACACGAGCAAGACGTGACGCTCCACACTCCATGACTGGCAGATTCGACAAACATTTCTTACGTCAGGATAATTATCTTCTTCAGGTTATCTTGAGATGATTTCGGGGCTTAATGTCCCCGCGACCCGGTCCTCGACCAGGCCTTCACCCCCAGGAAGCAGCCCGTGACAGCTGACTAACTCCCAGGTACCTATTTACTGCTAGGTAACAGAGGCATCAGGGCGAAAGAAACTCTGGCCATTGTTTCTCGCCGGCGCATGGGATCGAACCCGTGACCACAGGATCACGGGACCAGTGTTCTGTCCGCGCAGCCACCGGATCCCTCGCAGGCAACAGGTACACCAGGGCAAGTCGGCGGGGCGCACACCTAGACCTGGCTCCCTTGCACGCACACGCACAGGTACGCACTCAAGATGGAAGTACCACACTTGTGCGAGCGTCCTTGAGTAATAATCTTTGATTGATGAACATCATTAAGCCACCACACGAGGTGGCACGGGAATAAGTAGGTGTTTGGAGTGACTGTTGTCTATGGTCGTGTAACATCTTGAAGTGTCGTGTCTGAGCCTGGGGGGAAGTACCAATATGATTGATGATTGATAAAGATTAAGCCACCCAAAAGGTGGCACGGGCATGAATAGCCCGTAAGTGGTGGCCCTTTTGAGCCATTACCAGTATCAGGAGCTGATACTGGAGATCTGTGGAGGTGCGACTGCACCCTGCGTGACGGGAGATGACTCCCGTAGAGTACCAATCTGCTTCTGACCGGCTTATATACCAATCTCGGGGGTGATAGCTGGTGGGCGCGTCACACTTGATGTACCACCATTAAGCGCACCAATCACCGATACAAACACAATCACCACTCGCATCAGACACATCAATTCTACTAATTGGAGCAAATTATTCGTCATAACAGGTGTGAACAGCCCAGCCTCGCCTCGCGCACACTGATGACTGACCTTTAATTAACAAGTAACAATTGCCATCTCCACATATTCATATACAGGTGTACCGGTGGACCTGGCACAGGTGTACCGGTAGACCTGGCACAAGACCACCACCCCCCTCCGTCCACCTCGGAGTTTACCTCACAGTTCCACCGGGGATCACACATACGACCTCGCAATTATCCTTCCCAGCTACGGCAATGTTTAACTACTATAGTGAAGCTTGTGTGTGTACCTTGTTTGCTTGCTTGCGCGTACACAGATGTGCATACGCGCGCTTGCTAATTACGCCAAGTGCATGAGCGAATGTTGCATTGCACTCCAATATGTTCGTGACAATTGTAACGGTCTGCCAACGGATGAACAAGGTCGTAATTGATGTTTTTTCCCTTACTCAAATATGATAACTTCAGTAACAAGGAGTCGACCTTCATAACCGTTATTATTTTGTATTATTTTTTTAACAGCAGGCTTAAGTTTTCACTTTACATAGCTCATGGTAAGCCCTACTCTACTAGTTTCCCCTGGAACATGACTTGCCAGTTGGTTTACAACTAGGTACCCAATTATTCCTGCCTGGTCAATTTTCCCTGGCTAGGGTTCGAACCCAGACGAAATTGTTCACAGGGTGCAGGCAAAGTTTGCAATCATAACGCCACTAAGTTGTATAACAAGAACCTTTCAAACAAGGGATTCCGTACCAAAGATGATACTTTTTCAAGACACTACTCTCCTGTTACCTAGCAGTAAAATAGGTACCTGGGTGTTAGTCAGCTGTCACGGGCTGCTTCCTGGGGGTGGAGGCCAGGTCGAGGACCGGGCCGCGGGGACACTAAAAAGCCCCGAAATCATCTCAAGATAACCTCAAGATAACTACTGTTCTCTAAAGTGGAATATTGATGCACACTGACAGCCCTATTCAAACACGGATAAATTACTTACTTGGAGAGTGTGCAAACATCCTTTCTGCTAGAATCCATTCAATAAAAAATTAAATTATTGGGACCGATTAAATTGTTTAAAGCTGAATTTTCGAGAGCACAGGCGAGAGAGATGCATAATAATTAACACTTAGAACATATTAGAGGGACCGGTTCCAAATTTGCACACATAAATAACATCACATGAGACCAGGAGGCATGGCAGGATTTGCAAAATAGTTCCATTGAAAAGTAGAGGGGCAATAGGTACGCTGAAAGAGAACTATCAGCATCAAAACCCCAAGAATTTCAACACTCTCCCTCTGTACAAAATGGGGCATATAACTGGCCAGTCTCTGTGTTCAGAGAGAACTGGATAAATACCTGTAAAGGATACCTGATTAACCAATCTGTGATTCATACGTCAGGCGGCGAGCAGCGGCATCGAACAGCCTGACTGATTCACGAAAGCACTTACGAACCTGTACATCTTTTCTCAATCTTTGGCGGCTTTGTTCCCATTATTAAACAGTTAATGAGCTCCGAAGCACCAGGATGTTTATAACAATAACAACAGTTGAATGGGAAGATTTCATACTTGTAAACTGTTTAATAAATGTAACCAAAGCCGTCAAAGACCGAGGAAAGATGTACACATTCGTAAGTGCTTGCGTAAGTGCTTTCGTGAATCTGGCCGCAGACCGCCAACCAGGAGGCCTGGTGGGAGACCGGGCCGCAGATCCTCGGAATCGCCACAAGGTAAGGCATGGCGGCTTGCTCACTCACAGTACGAGTGACGCTGCCCAATAAACTAGCCCTCCGAGAAAAGAAAAAAAAATCTGAACTTGCCTTTAATTTTCTTTTAGGGGCCCTACCTCCCAAGTGTTTCAAGGTAAGGGCAGGCGGATAACTGGAGTATACAGAGACCTTATACGGCACACATACGGTTAAAGAATACAACCGATAATTATACAGTACCTGCATGTAGTGGCCGGGTTGTGATGGCTACATTCCAAAAGATGCTTGTATACGCCCCCCCTCCTCACAGCCCCCAAGTGCCTGCACAACCCCTCACCCCATAATTACCTATACCCCCCCCCTCGCAGCCCAAGGTTCCTATACCCCTCCCCCCCTCACAGCCAAAGGGGCCTCTACATGCCCCCTCACACCACCAAGGCGTGTGACACCCGCAGGAGCACGTTCTCTCCCATTGGGACAACTCCTTAACTTTAATGAAGTTAATACTCTCAGCGTCTAGGACCAATTTGTTGCCTCAGCAGTTCATAATGGCTGCCCCCAACCACAGTTCCTCTACCCTACCTCTACCTATTGGCAACTCGCTCAATTATACAAAGACCACATAAATCATATTACAGAAGCTAAATATACCGGTCTCGTATCTGAAGAAGACAGGTAAGAGATTGACGAGATAACGTTCTTTAACCTACGCAGTTAAATTGGCATTAATTACCCAAAATCACCATAGTGGACCTGTTAATTTGTTAATACATGCAGCCGGTATGAAATATTGTGGAACAATTTTACGTACCAGAATATCTTAATTTTAATAGTGGAATACTCATGCTTGAAGTCATCCGTAACACAAGAACTAGTACTCTTTACCAACCTTCACTGCATTTGAATTCTAAGTCCTAATGTGACTGATACTATTACTAATTTCTATTACATTTGCACCCCCCCTCCGCCTCATCTTCCAATCTCAAGCTTCACAAAGAGTAAAAGAGACAAATGTATGTGAATGCATGTGTGTATAGATGTATATATATATATGATATATGTATGTATATGTACTGTTATATGTGTACGTATATGTGTGTGGGTATATGTATGTGTATAAAGTATATATGGAAGCTGATCAGAATTACATTTCACCTTTGTAAATGCACATTAATGACACTATGTAAAAGGCACATCGAACACTTTGTGTAGGGCATACGTAAATCTGTGTATCTGTATTTACGTATGTAGGTTAGCTTAGCATTTTAAAAGCACCGAATCACCTTCTGTGTTGATTGTTCAATAAACCCCTGAACTATATGTTTAACCAATCTCTACCCTGCCATGGAGGACAGAAGAACTGTATATATTCTGATTAGCATTGTAAATGTGTGGCCACGTCTGTGGTAGAAAACACATAATAATAATAATAATAATAAATTAAAAACTTTCATTACATACCCTTGCTCCGACGATCTACTCGTACACTCCACATTCAACCATTCCCACCTCCCACCCTCCATCCCAACTTCAGCTTCTCCATCTACGCAAAAGTTAATTCTATCAACAGGTAAATGGTCAGAGTAAGACCTCACTTCCCCACAATCACAGAATTGCAAGTACTACTAGTCTCCCCCCCCCCCCCCCGTCAACCATACCAATCAGATATTCTACCATACTCTCCTTAACCATTCTACCAAGTCGACAACCCCTTCGTTCTACCACACCGCTCGCTCACCCACTCTTCTCCTACCCAACACTTTTCATTTTTCAAGGCGTTGTATAATCTTGGAGCGGAGTGCGGGGAGTGGATACAAGGGTGGGAGGGTGAACAAGATTGCCATAGTTTAATTTTCCTCCAATAAAAATTATACTAGTTTAAACATTCCCCCCTTCCCCCGGTATCATTTGCAAGATGACGGGTGGGCGGGGGCTGGGGGTCGTGTAGACGCCATCCAATTTTCCTTCGACAGAATTACGCTCTCACTATCGATTTAGGGTTTCCAGGTGCAGATACATTCAGTCAAAGTCCACTATAAGCCTCACACCTGTCTTGCAACAGCTGAACATGTCAATAGCGCGTGGGAGCGAGTAACACATCTGGAAATCTCTGTGTCAATGTGAATGTGTCAATTTCATCCCTTGGTTTGGTGCTAGGCTGAAGCCTTATAACTCGGAAGGGTTATTAAGGCCAGCACAATACCTTACTGACCAAACAGTAAATATATACTGTAGTCCTGAAACACAGCCCAGGACAAAACAGAGAAATTTGGTGCACCTCAACGTATATATTTAGTGTATATTGATATGTGCACATTCTCACACAATACCCGACAGACCTCGATACGAATATCCCACAAGATATGACAGACAAGCCTTTCCCAAACGTACAAGGAGGCAATCATTAAATCAACCCCTCTCAGAACAAAAACAATCACGGTGCAAGCGAAGCTCGTATACCTGATGGTTTCGGGAGTTGCTTAACTCTCCAAGCCGGCCTGGGCCCAGGCAATATTCTTGGCAATGGAAAAAAGAATACAAGACAAAGAATGTCAGGCAATAAGGACATGTACAGGAGAGCTAAGAAAGCAGAGGCAAATCGAAATACCACAGAAGCCAAACTCAAAACTGTTCCCCCACAGCCCATCGGTGGTTAATGAGTACATAAGAGACAAAACTCATGGGCACAGTGATAAGTCACCAGCAGGGTCAGACTAAGGTAAATATGAACTAGGCAATGCGACGAAGGAGGACTGAACTTCGTCTAAGAAAACTCGATATAGTCTTATCCATGCCATATAGACTAGTAAGATATCCATGCCACCAGACTAGTCTCAGCCGACAAATCATGAGCTACAAATATACTAAAAGAACAACCGTAAAAGAAAACAAGAAGAAAAGAAAAACAAGAGACGATCACATAAGAACAAAGGTAACTGCGGAAGGCCTATTGGCCCATACGAGGCAGCTCCTATTTATAACCCAATCCCACTCATACAAATGTCCAACCCACGCTTGAAACAATCGAGGGACCCCACCACCACCACGTTACGCTGTAATTGGTTCATCATTAATCACTGAGCAAAATGCTTTAGGGAACTAACAGTGTACACAAGTACACACTGCGTGGACCACATGACACTGGGAAGACACCAAGAACAGCACAACCTGGAAACTGGGTACAAAACTGAACTTGTGGAAGCACTTCACGTACGGCCCTGTATATAGGACCAAAGAGCTAATGGTTTAATACCGTAAGCAGGGTTAAATTGCTTTTGATACTTCGTTGAGAGAAAGGAGCAAGAAAGAGCGAGCGAGGGCGCAAGCCAGTCACCAGCGCCCAAGTGGTGAGCGCTGGTGACTGGCTCTGTCAATCTGCAACAGTCAAGCTGCGGGATGAGACCCGTCACACTAATAATTATTCTGTAAGGAGTCTCAAATCTGGTCTTCAAACCGACACAATCCCCATCTCGACACTCTCCCTCGCCATCGTTTTTGGGTTATATATCCCACCCATTTATCGTCATCAAAACAAGCAGACATTCATTTCGTCCAGAGCACCATCAATGCTTTCAATCTTAAGCCAGAATATAAAATAAAACAAAAATCTTAAACTTAAAAATTATGGCCATTACCAAAATGACTTCGGGTCATTGTTGTACAAGGAAGTCTTGGGCTGTCACTTGCGCTAAATATATATTTGTCATCGGCAACCATTGATACCAACACGAACCTCTGAGACAAGCGGGAGGAAGGGCCCGAGCCAGCAGGAGCTAGACACATACCTGTACACGGGTTGACGTGGACACGAAGAGCACGCCGCGCAGCCTGAGGAGCCACCCCCACTATGCACACACTAAAAAACACGCCGCTATAAAATGAGGAAACCGAAGAAGCCAGAGATAAAAGCGGTCCCCACAAAGGAAACAAGGACCACCTACCGTCAAAGACAGGGCCGCCGCCATCACATTGTATTACAAAGAGAAGAGGCGGCCGCTGCTGCTTCATCAAGTGCAATATAACCCAGAGACTCTTGTATCGTAAAGCTCAATAAGCTCTGGCTGGTGCATCATAAACTCAATTATATACTTACAACTCTGCCGTCTTTGACGACCGACCACTCATCATTCGCCATGCACCAACTTACCTGCGGAGAACAACAAATAAATAGTATTAGCAGCATGTCAGTACATCCTAAACATGAAAATTCACCCCCAATAAAACGCGTTACCAACATTCTTTACTTTTGTTACTAAAATATAATCAAACCTTAAGCCCATTCTCTCTCTCAAGCACCACGCCCAATCACTTGGGCTGGACGGTAGAACGACGGTCTCGCTTCATGCAGGTCGGCGTTCAATCCCCGACCGTCCAAGTGGTTGGGTAACATTCTCCCCCCGTCCCATCCCAAATCCTTATCCTGACTCCTTCCCAATGCTGTATAATCGTAATGGCTTGCGCTTCCCACTGATAATGCCCCCTTCTAAACACCACGACATTTAGCACATTTTTGACTTGCAAACACACACACACACACACACCACACACACACACACACACACCACACACACAACACACACACAACACACACACACACACACACACACACACACACGCGCGCGCGCACGCACGCAGGCACCATGCAGGCACACGCACGCAGGCACACGCACGCAGGCCACGCACGCACAACGCACGCACGCGCACACACACAAAGGATGCGACAAAAGTAGAGAGCGAGCGTCTCCTGAGGGACTTGGAAGCGGCAGAAGAGCATGTAGGTCATTAGCAGATAACAACCCAAGTAATTGCTGCCGTACACGGTGTCACGTGACAATTACTCGGTAGGACTGGAAACCGTGAGCAGCGGCGCACCACGCCCGACCCGCAGCTGGCGGCAAGACGACGACAGGTAACCACGACAAGTAAAAGAAGGCAAGCAGACATGAGCGAAAAGAACACAAAGAGGCTAGTCAAATCAGGCAACCCTGCAAGAGGAAAGATAAATCTAAGATGAAACAAGAACACAAAGGTGG
>WNGS01165339.1:25165019-25180342 GCA_020271785.1 Procambarus virginalis | reverse complement strand
GTGTATAGTTTCCTGAGTGTAACGTGCCCTGGCTTATACTGGGGTGTAGGTGTATAGTTTCCTGAGTGTAACGTGCCCTGGCTTATACTGGGGTGTAGGTGTATAGTTTCCTGGGTGGTAACGTGCCCTGGCTTATACTGGGGTGTAGGTGTATAGTTTCCTGGGTGGTAACGTGCCCTGGCTTATACTGGGGTGTAGGTGTATAGTTTCCTGGGTGTAGCGTGCCCTGGCTTATACTAGGGTGTAGGTGTATAGTTTCCTGGGTGGTAACGTGCCCTGGCTTATACTGGGGTGTAGGTGTATAGTTTCCTGGGTGGTAACGTGCCCTGACTTATACTGGGGTGTAGGTGTATAGTTTCTGGGTGGTAACGTGCCCTGGCTTATACTGGGGTGTAGGTGTATAGTTTCCTGGGTGTAACGTGCCCTGGCTTATACTGGGGTGTAGGTTTATAGTTTCCTGTGTGTAACGTGCCCTGGCTTATACTGGGGTGTAGGTGTATAGTTTCCTGGGTGTAACGTGCCCTGGCTTATACTGGGGTGTAGGTGTATAGTTTCCTGGGTGGTAACGTGCCCTGGCTTATACTGGGGTGTAGGTGTATAGTTTCCTGGGTGTAACGTGCCCTGGCTTATACTGGGGTGTAGGTGTATAGTTTCCTGGGTGGTAACGTGCCCTGGCTTATACTGGGGTGTAGGTGTATAGTTTCCTGGGTGTAGCGTGCCCTGGCTTATACCAGGGTGTAGGTGTATAGTTTCCTGGGTGGTAACGTGCCCTGGCTTATACTGGGGTGTAGGTGTATAGTTTCCTGTGTGGTAATGTGCCCTGGCTTATACTGGGGTGTAGGTGTATAGTTTCCTGGGTGGTAACGTGCCCTGGCTTATACTGGGGTGTAGGTGTATAGTTTCCTGTGTGGTAACGTGCCCTGGCTTATACTGGGGTGTAGGTGTATAGTTTCCTGGGTGTAGCGTGCCCTGGCTTATACTGGGGTGTAGGTGTATAGTTTCCTGTGTGGTAACGTGCCCTGGCTTATACTGGGTGTAGGTGTATAGTTTCCTGGGTGTAGCGTGCCCTGGCTTATACTGGGGTGTAGGTGTATAGTTTCCTGGGTGGTAACGTGCCCTGGCTTATACTGGGGTGTAGGTGTATAGTTTCCTGGGTGTAACGTGCCCTGGCTTATACTGGGGTGTAGGTGTATAGTTTCCTGTGTGTAACGTGCCCTGGCTTATACTGGGGTGTAGGTGTATAGTTTCCTGTGTGGTAACGTGCCCTGGCTTATACTGGGGTGTAGGTGTATAGTTTCCTGGGTGGTAACGTGCCCTGGCTTATACTGGGGTGTAGGTGTATAGTTTCCTGTGTGGTAATGTGCCCTGGCTTATACTGGGGTGTAGGTGTATAGTTTCCTGTGTGGTAATGTGCCCTGGCTTATACTGGGGTGTAGGTGTATAGTTTCCTGTGTGGTAATGTGCCCTGGCTTATACTGGGGTGTAGGTGTATAGTTTCCTGGGTGGTAATGTGCCCTGGCTTATACTGGGGTGTAGGTGTATAGTTTCCTGTGTGGTAACGTGCCCTGGCTTATACTGGGGTGTAGGTGTATAGTTTCCTGTGTGGTAATGTGCCCTGGCTTATACTGGGGTGTAGGTGTATAGTTTCCTGTGTGGTAATGTGCCCTGGCTTATACTGGGGTGTAGGTGTATAGTTTCCTGTGTGGTAATGTGCCCTGGCTTATACTGGGGTGTAGATGTATAGTTTCCTGTGTGGTAATGTGCCCTGGCTTATACTGGGGTGTAGGTGTATAGTTTCCTGAGTGTAACGTGCCCTGGCTTATACTGGGGTGTAGGTGTATAGTTTCCTGTGTGGTAACGTGCCCTGGCTTATACTGGGGTGTAGGTGTATAGTTTCCTGGGTGTAACGTGCCCTGGCTTATACTGGGGTGTAGGTGTATAGTTTCCTGTGTGGTAACGTGCCCTGGCTTATACTGGGGTGTAGGTGTATAGTTTCCTGGGTGTAACGTGCCCTGGCTTATACTGGGGTGTAGGTGTATAGTTTCCTGTGTGGTAATGTGCCCTGGCTTATACTGGGGTGTAGGTGTATAGTTTCCTGTGTGGTAATGTGCCCTGGCTTATACTGGGGTGTAGGTGTATAGTTTCCTGGGTGTAACGTGCCCTGGCTTATACTGGGGTGTAGGTGTATAGTTTCCTGTGTGGTAATGTGCCCTGGCTTATACTGGGGTGTAGGTGTATAGTTTCCTGAGTGTAACGTGCCCTGGCTTATACTGGGGTGTAGGTTTATAGTTTCCTGGGTGTAGCGTGCCCTGGCTTATACTGGGGTGTAGGTTATAGTTTCCTGGGTGGTAACGTGCCCTGGCTTATACTGGGGTGTAGGTGTATAGTTTCCTGGGTGTAACGTGCCCTGGCTTATACTGGGGTGTAGGTGTATAGTTTCCTGGGTGGTAACGTGCCCTGGCTTATACTGGGGTGTAGGTTTATAGTTTCCTGGGTGTAGCGTGCCCTGGCTTATACTAGGGTGTAGGTGTATAGTTTCCTGAGTGTAACGTGCCCTGGCTTATACTGGGGTGTAGGTGTATAGTTTCCTGGGTGTAGCGTGCCCTGGCTTATACTAGGGTGTAGGTGTATAGTTTCCTGAGTGTAACGTGCCCTGGCTTATACTGGGGTGTAGGTGTATAGTTTCCTGGGTGTAACGTGCCCTGGCTTATACTAGGGTGTAGGTGTATAGTTTCCTGAGTGTAACGTGCCCTGGCTTATACTGGGGTGTAGGTGTATAGTTTCCTGAGTGTAACGTGCCCTGGCTTATACTGGGGTGTAGGTGTATAGTTTCCTGAGTGTAACGTGCCCTGGCTTATACTGGGGTGTAGGTGTATAGTTTCCTGAGTGTAACGTGCCCTGGCTTATACTGGGGTGTAGGTGTATAGTTTCCTGAGTGTAACGTGCCCTGGCTTATACTGGGGTGTAGGTGTATAGTTTCCTGGGTGGTAACGTGCCCTGGCTTATACTGGGGTGTAGGTGTATAGTTTCCTGGGTGGTAACGTGCCCTGGCTTATACTGGGGTGTAGGTGTATAGTTTCCTGGGTGTAGCGTGCCCTGGCTTATACTAGGGTGTAGGTGTATAGTTTCCTGGGTGGTAACGTGCCCTGGCTTATACTGGGGTGTAGGTGTATAGTTTCCTGGGTGGTAACGTGCCCTGACTTATACTGGGGTGTAGGTGTATAGTTTCTTGGGTGGTAACGTGCCCTGACTTATACTGGGGTGTAGGTGTATAGTTTCCTGGGTGTAACGTGCCCTGGCTTATACTGGGGTGTAGGTTTATAGTTTCCTGGGTGTAACGTGCCCTGGCTTATACTGGGGTGTAGGTGTATAGTTTCCTGGGTGTAACGTGCCCTGGCTTATACTGGGGTGTAGGTGTATAGTTTCCTGGGTGTAACGTGCCCTGGCTTATACTGGGGTGTAGGTGTATAGGTAAGTTCACATGTGGTTCATGACACAGAACACAGTTGTCAGAATACGTCTTTCCCTCCTGAAGCTGTGCTCACTGTACTTCCTGTAATTGTTGTGCTTCTTTACTTGTTACACCACTTGAGTTCAAATTTCAAAATATGTCGGCCTGGGGATGCTTCGTTTGGTCGGCTTGGGTCAAAACAGCGTCATATTTGCCCTTGGTGCGAGTAAAATTTAGTTCGACAATCGCCTCTTTTGGTCTCTTCCACGAGTGAACAACTCTTACACTGAAAAGGTTCTTCTTGGGGAATCTTACTTCGGGGTCTTCATTCTAAATCGATTTTGAGATATATACAAGAGTTCTTACATTCTTGTACAGCTTCTTCCTCTTATGTTGATGCCTCGCAACACGCTGTAACGTTGTAGTGAGCATCCTTCCCTGTCTGTCACTGGTGACGGGGTGCCGAGGCGTTTAGAGTTACTATTTGTACCAGCCGGATGGAGCTGTTAGCTCTTGGACCCCGCCCATTTTAATCGTGGGTTGTCTAATGCACTGATTCCGACCTATTTTTCTTCATCGTATCTAATTCATATATATATCCTCACACGAACGCGCGCACATATATTCCCCAGGATGCATCCCGTAGCTGCTGTCTAAACTACCAGGTACCTATTTACTGCTTGGTGGACAGAAGCATCAGGTGAATGAGACTTTGCCCATTTTTTTTTCTTGACCGGGAATCAAACCCTGGCCCTTTGGACTATGACACACGAGCGCTGTCCGCTCAGCTGTGAAGGGGGTGTAGAGCCATCTGGAGGCTGATGGAGGGAGGGGGTGGAGTCATCTGGAAGCTGAGAAGTGGTGTGGGGGGCAGGTGTGTATATATGAGTGAGAGAGTGAGTGTGTGAGAGAGAGTGAGAGTGAGTGCGACTGACGGCGTTGGGTTTTATCGTTGTGTTCTGGTTGGGTGAGGAGTTATGGCCGGTGGAGTTTAATCAACTTTGTAAAAGGTGCCAGGTGAGCTGGATTATGGAGGAAGGAGTGAAGGTGAATGGGATAGATGGAGGAGGGGAGGGTGATGTGAGGGGGGAGGAAGGAAAACAAGAGTGGCTGGGGTGAGGGGAGTAAAATATGAAGAGGGGAAAGATTCAGGTTGGAAGGGGGGGGGGGGATTTTAAAGAAGGATCACCTGAACGAGGTCCAGAAAAATGTAAATATTACAATCCGTCCTCCTTAAAGGATATAGTACTTTTAGCACATATGAGGTTAAACGTGTAAATATGGACTGTTGCAGCTGGCAATGTTTACCTTTTGCAGGTATGTCCAAAGGACATGCCTGCACATAGGGAATGGTGGAATGTGTGGTGGTACCGTAGGTGGAGTGTGCTCACGCTGGCCACCTCGCCCTGACTGTTGTTGTTTAAGATTCGCTGCTTGGAACAAAACGTTCCAAGTAGCACGGGCTATGGTGAGCCCGTTGTGGACTTACCTGGCACAGGAGCGGGGCTGGAACTGACGGTGTAACTGCATATACGGCACGCATAGACGAGATAAAGCACCTAAATTATTGGGATCGTCTCAAAGCTCTCCAAATGTACTCACTAGAAAGAAGACGAGGGAGATATCAAATAATATACACGTGGAAGATACTGGAGGGCCAGGTCCCAAATCTACACAGTAAATAACGACGTACTGGAGTGAACGATATGGAAGAAAATGCAGAATAGAACCAGTGAAGAGCAGGGGTGCCATAGGCACAATCAGAGAACACTGTATAAACATCAGAGGTCCGCGGTTGTTCAACGTCCTCCCAGCAAGCATAAGAAATATTGCCGGAACAACCGTGGACATCTTCAAGAGGAAACTAGATTTATTCCTCCAAGGAGTTCCGGGCTGTGGTGGGTATGTGGGCCTGCGGGTCGCTCAAAGCAACAGCCTAGTGGACCAAACTCTCACAAGTTAAGCCTGGCCTCGGGCCGGGCTTGGGGAGTAGAAGAACTCCCAGAACCCCATCAACCAGGTATCAACCAGGTAGCCCTCCGAAACTCAAGCGTTTAGAATGGCGTCCAAACGCTTGGCGCGCCACATTGGCGTCCCAACGCTTGGGGTGCCACCCTGGCGTCCCAACGCTTGGGGTGCCACCCTGGCGTCCCAACGCTTGGGGTGCCACCCTGGCGTCCCAACGCTTGGGGTGCCACCCTGGCGTCCCAACGCTTGGGGTGCCACCCTGGCGTCCCAACGCTTGGGGTGCCACCCTGGCGTCTCAACGCTTGGGGTGCCACCCTGGCGTCCTAATGCTTGGGGTGCCACCCTGGCGTCCCAACGCTTGGGGTGCCACCCTGGCGTCCCAACGCTTGGGGTGCCACCCTGGCGTCCCAACGCTTGGGGTGCCACCCTGGCGTCCCAACGCTGGGGTGCCACCCTGGCGTCCCAACGCTTGGGGTGCCACCCTGGCGTCCCAACGCTTGGCGGGCCACCCTGGCGTCCCAACGCTTGGCGGCCACCCTGGCATCCCAACGCTTGGCCGGCCACCCTGGCGTCCCAATGCTTGGCGTGGTACCCTCACGCTGAAGTATTATTCTGCTGGGGACGTTGTATTGACAGGGCGGTGGAGTCTGTCCTTTGTTCAGTGGCGGGTACGGCCGGTGTTGGATGGTGAGGACAGGTGGCCAAGGGAGGGGGTGACAAAAGGTGGGGGGGGGGGGGTTGCTGGGCTGTCAATGATGGAAGGGGGGGGGGATTGTGTTACGAACGTACAGATAAGGGTGTGCTAGGTGAGAGGGCGGCGGGGTAGAGAAGAATTGTGGGGGGAGAGGGGTAGTGGTGCAGGTGAGCAGCGGTGGTTTGACACATATTTATTGTCTAATCCGAGGGTTTGTCCGACGGGTCATTGATGGTGAAGTGTAATAACAATTCTGGAGAGCGGAGGGGAAGGGGCAGAGGGCCAGGAGACAGCATGCCTCGTCCCTCACACTGGGTCACTGCTCCATATTCTACGTAACCTGAGAACATTATTGTGCCTCGTGGTGACTCCAGGGGCTTACCTGCGCCCCGTGATGACTCCAGGGGCTTACCTGCGCCCTGTGGTGACTCCAGGAGCGAGGGCTTACCTGCGCCCCGTGGTGACTCCAGGGGCTTACCTGCGCCCTGTGGTGACTCCAGGAGCGAGGGGCTTACCTGCGCCCCGTGGTGACTCCAGGGGCTTACCTGCGCCCCGTGGTGACTCCAGGAGCCAGGGGCTTACCTGCGCCCCGTGGTGACTCCAGGGGCCAGGGGCTTACCTGCGCCCCGTGGTGACTCCAGGGGCTTACCTGCGCCCCGTGGTGACTCCAGGGGCTTACCTGCGCCTCGTGGTGACTCCAGGGGCTTACCTGCGCCCCGTGGTGACTCCAGGAGCCAGGGGCTTACCTGCGCCCCGTGGTGACTCCAGGAGCCAGGGGCTTACCTACGCCCCGTGGTGACTCCAGGGGCTTACCTGCGCCCCGTGGTGACTCCAGGGGCTTACCTGCGCCCCGTGGTGACTCCAGGGGCTTACCTGCGCCCCGTGGTGACTCCAGGGGCTTACCTGCGCCCCGTGGTGACTCCAGGGGCTTACCTGCGCCCCGTGGTGACTCCAGGGGCTTACCTGCGCCCCGTGGTGACTCCAGGGGCTTACCTGCGCCCCGTGGTGACTCCAGGGGCTTACCTGCGCCCCAACGAAAGCGTCTCTTCCATGGCATGGTAGTTTGGGAGGGAGGAGGATGATATTGCACCACAAATAGTGGGAGATCTTGACGGAAAGAAGTTAAACGGTTGAAACAGCAATTATTGTCAACAGCTTTGTGTTTGGGCAAATTGAATATCCTTATTTTAACGATATTGTAAAGGATACGTAATATTATATAACTGAAATCTAAACAGAAGTAAGCTTGTCAAGTTAAAATGTACTAATTGGAAATCTTTTAGAATATTGGCTGAAATTTAAGTTAGTTCTGGCTTTCCTCCGTAGGCTACGTTTCTCCCTAAAACCTTCATAACCTCTAAAGCCTCGAGATCAGTGATGTGTCCACAAGACAGCATTACATTTGAGCGCGTGAATCCCGTGTTGACACATTTTGGCCTGTGAACAAGTTGAATTAAGTAGATCAGGCTTAGCCTTTGAAGACTTGCTTCAGCTTTTTGTGCCAAGTTATTACATGTCAAGGTTGGGTTCAGGCCGGGCTTGGGGAGTATAAGAACTCCTAGAACCCACTCCAGATAGACTCCAGGTATAGGTAAATGTATATACAAATCGTGGTGTACTCACCTATTTGTACTCGCCTATTTGTGCTTGCGGGGGTGAGCTTTGGCTCTTTGGTCCCGCCTCTCAACTGTCAATCAACCGGTGTACAGATTCCACAGGTGTGGAATACACTACAGGTGTGTAGTGTTTGCTGTTTAGTTTGATTAGTGTGTGGAGTGCCAGTCTTAGTGGTCTGGTAGGTGAGGTTACCTGGTGTTGGCTCGGACGATCAATGTTCTCGCGACACGGTATCTAACCTGGTCTCCTTGTTATCAGTCTAGTCAACTAAGCTGGTAGACGCCGCTACCGCCGCTTCTACACACAAGCAGTCTCACAGTGCAACAGTCCGGTTCATTTGGCATCGTTTGGAGGTGATAACCAAGTTTCCTCTTCGATCCCCAAAAGAGAGGCTAGTTACGCTCCTTATATTAGAGGGAGGTAGTCTAATAGCAGTGGGACACTATAACATGACTCATTAGTGTGTGTGGGGGGGGGGGGAACCCCTACTTTTTAACGGAGTTAGTCTGCACATTGTCGTGTAAGGAATTATTTGTGTGTTAATTTGGAAAGTCCCTCTTAATATTTTCCAGAGTGTAAATTATTTCGCCTCTTATCTTTTGCCCATGCTGAAAGGGGTACAATTTGAGGGATCTTAAGCGGCCGCACAAACTACGTCTTTTACTGCTGCATTCCCTTCAAGAAAAAGTTCTCTCTACGTTCTCGAGTCAGCAGGCATTATTTGTTTGTTCTCTCTTGTTGGTCAGGTTCTTGTTCTCCGGGCTACATTTTTCTTGGAGTTATGGTGAATTAGATCTAGGTATCCCCATCTCTGCTGTCAAAACCGTATTGGTCCAAACATTCAGATCTGATAGGAAAGAACTTACTGACTCCCAACGACCTGAAAGTACTAGTATAAAAAGCTATGATTTGTTCAGATCTGAAACCTACATCTATGGGCAGCACAAAACGTCCACTAGACTGTGCGACACAGTGGTTGCCAGGATCAGGTTGGGTTACCGTTACCCGTGGCAGGTGGCTGCAGGTGACGGATCTCCCAATCCTGAGCACTCCAGTTGCAAACTCTGTGAGCAGGAACTACGGCACAATCTCCCGCACTACATCACTGAATGCCCAGTTATTAGACCTTTCAGACCAGTTGGCATGAGGTACCTGGAGCTTTGCAATTATTTTATTCACTCTCGTATTCTTGAAGATATCCTCACAGTGTACCCAAATTTGCCAGTGCAGGCTACTAAACATATGGCCCTGTATGACTAACCATCCTGCGAGATGGTGACCTTTATTACCACTGCTACCGTATTCAATCTTGTGTTGATGATATCCTCAAAATGCTTCCGGAGTCTGCCAGTGCAGACTGCTTATCACATGCCTCTGTATGACTAACCATCCTGTGTGATGGGGATTTCTTAGCATCAACTAGTTAGCTTTCTTGACACACTGTACTCCACTTCATATAGTCTAGGGTAGCTGCACTAATGCATATGTACCTAATGTAATAATTAAAAAAAAATGGAGTTATGGTAGCTGCTTTATTGTGTTCTATATAAGAAAAGTTTCCTGTCATGATGACTCCTAAGTCTTTTACGTTGCTTTTTTCATTCTGTAATGTTTTGACTGCATTTTATTTCGCTCCTATTTTGAGTTCTTCGTTTTTGTCACCTCGCAGGAGCTGAAACTTGTCTTCACTGAAGAAGCCTGTTATCGTGGCGCATTGAAAGACTTCAGTACACACAGGGATCACACTAACGTGATGCATCAAATGAACAAAACCACAAGGGCCGTGACGAGGATTCGAACCTGCGTCCGGGAGCATCCCAGACACTGCCTTAATCGATCCTTAATCTAGGACAGGGTTAAAAGGGTTGAAACCGAAGTTCTTTTAACCCTGTCGTAGCTCAGTCGATTAAGGCAGTGTCTGGGATACTCCCGGACGTAGGTTCGAATCCTCGTCACGACCCTTGTGGATTTGTTCATTGAAAAACTTCGCTTACATCAATTGGAGTGTTTGTTGTGTCCTATTGTTCCTAATGATGAAACTCGTAGTGTTCTTTGTAAAGAATATGGTGCTGTAGTTTGTCCCCTTGCCAGTGTCGGAGAGCAGAATGAGGAAGTACAATATCCCAGAGAATGATCTACATTCTACTTTGTTGACAATTACTTTTTTGGCTTCTGTTCATGCCAAACGAATCACCTGATTTAAATTGGACTTTTGTAAATAATGAAAATTGACGTAATTGTACATTATTCAAACGAATTCATGAAATAGGCACCGGCGAAAAATCATAATAATTTAAAGTTTGGAAAATATTTCTAGAAGAGTAGGAAATTTGTATGTGGAGATTTCCGGGAGGTAATGATGATCACGGTAAGCCGTTGAATTGGACAGTGGTTGGAGAGCTGTCAAAACTTTCACAGAAAATTGAAGGCACATTAACATGGACCCTATGAATAATGAAGAGTGAGGTGAGTGGGAGTGTGCGCGTGAGTGAGTGAGAGTGAGTAAGAAGAGTGGTGGAGGGAATAGGGTAGGAGGAAACCACTCGATATATGGAAATGCAGTGGACACGGGGTCAGCAGAATGAGGAATGTTATTTTTGGGATCATCAGGCAAGGGCAGAATTGGAAGTTAGTATTGCATAAGAGGTTTAATGAAGTTGAGGGGTGTAGAGCCATCAGGGTTGAGATGGGGCGGTAGTGGTGTGTATTCACCTAGTTGTGTTTGCGGGGGTTGAGCTTTACTCTTTCGGCCCGCCTCTCAACTGTCAATCAACTTTTTTTTTTTTTTTACTAACTACTTTTTTTTCTACACACACACACACACACACCCAGGAAGCAGCCGTGACAGCTGACTAACTCCAAGGTACCTATTTACTGCTAGGTAGCAGGGGCATTCAGGGTGAAAGAAACTTTGCCCATTTGTTTCTGCCTGGTGCGAGAATCGAACCCGCGCCACAGAATTACGAGTCCTGCGCGCTATCCACCAGGCTACCAGGCCCCTGTGTAGAGGGGCATGTTTGTAGAGACGAGTGGTTGGGAGCCAGTGGAATAGTTGCATAGGCTGGTGGTAGTTTGGGGTGAAAAGTTACGATTGTGGAATTGGTAATTGTTTCTTGCAAATATTGATTAGACTTAAAAATTAAGTGTTAATTACGTTATGTACCCTCGTGGGTATAAGGCTGCAAGATGATTTAGACAAACTGAAGGAATGGTCCAACGAATGGCTATTATAGTTAAACCCAAGTAAATGTAAGGTGATGAAACTAGGCGGAGGAAATAGGAGGCCAGACACGGGATACTGAATGGGAGATGAAAGTCCTTCAGGAAACAGAAAGATCTAGGAGTTATCACGCCAAACCTGTCTCCTGTAGGCCACATCAAAAGAATAACATCGGCGGCGTATGCGAGGCTGGCTAACATCAGAACAGTCTTCAGGAACCTGTGTAAGGAATCATTCAGATCCTTGTATAACCCACACGTAAGACCAATCCTGGAGTATGCGGCCCCAGCATGTGGCGCCCGTACCTTGTCAAGCACAAGACGAAGCTGGAAAAAGTTCAGAGGTATGCCACTAGGCTAGTCCCAGAACTAAGAGGCATGAGTTAAAAGGAAAGGCTGTGAACTGCACCTCACGTCGCTGCAAAACAGAAGAGCTCGGGGAGACATGATCACCACATACAAAATTCTCTGGGGGAATTGACAGGGTAGAGAAGAATGGATTATTTAACACGGGTGGTACACACACAAGGGACACAGGTAGAAAGTGATTACACAAATGAGCTACAGGAACGTTAGAAAGAACTTTTTCAGTGTCAAAGTAGTTAACGGATGGAATGCATTAGGCAGTGATGTGGTGGAGGCTGACTCCATACACAGTTTCAAATGTAGATATGATAGAGCCCAGTAGGCTCAGGAACCTGTACACCAGTTGATTGACAGTTGAGAGGCGGGACCAAAGAGCCAAAGCTCAACCCCCGCAAGCACAACTAGGCGAGTATAATACTAGGGGAGGGAGACCGAGGGAGGGGGGGAGGAGGCGTTGGATAGTGAGACAAGGATGGGATGTGTTGTGATTTGGGGTATGCGTCACTGATCTTGGAAGATGATTGGCTTCCCCAACAATTTACATATTGTTGACACTGAGGCTGGCAGACTTCTCTATTGTGCTCGAGACATTACCTGTAGCTCGTACCTGTAGCTCGAAGGTTGGCATGGTCTTAGCGTATTTAATATAGAAATTGGTTCGTATTTGACAGTAATTGTATACAGCGAAGTTGTTGTTGAAGATGGATGCTTTTAGAGTAGCGTGTTGCGTCTGGTTATCTCGATAAGGGGAAGGGAAGTACCTTGATGAGGTGCCCCGTTGTCTGAGACAGGAATCCTGTCATGTAATCTAGCCCCCCCCCCCTAGGCTAATGATTGACATTCCCAGGATGCCATAAATAAAAGAAGCATCAGGTGTAAATGAAACCGTGCTCAAGTGTCTCGCCCTTCCCATCATATCGAACCCTGGTTCAGTCTGTTGAGAGCTGAGTGTGCTCTCTTTAAGCTACAAAGCTTCTTGTAGGATACTTTTCTTATAAAAATAAGTATTCGACGTATTTCTACTGTAATATCATCTAGATGAAATGTTGTGGTTCACTGCTACCCATCTGTACACGATGTGTACAGTCGTTACTGTATTATGAAGCAAGTCTGTAATTCTTCCCGGCTATTCTGAAGGAATCTGGATACTTGGCCGGATGGAACGTAAATATTAATCCTTTAGAACTCCGTATGAACTTTGGTGTTCACTCTCGGGGCGTGTTATTTATTCTTAATTTTTATTTGTCATCTTTACATGTCGGTTTTCCACTCATTTTATATTATTTTCAAACTACTACTTAACCCACGTAGGGGGAGCCGGCGGCTGAGGAAACAGAACACTGGACGCGTGATCTTGTGGTCTCGGGTTCGATCCCGGGCGCCGGCGAGAAGCAATGGGCAGAGTTTCTTTCACCCTGATGCACCTGTTACCTAGCAGTAAATAGGTACCTGGGTGTTAGTCAGCTGTCACGGGCTGCTTCCTGGGGGTGGAGGCCTGGTCGAAGAGCGGGCCGCGGGGACACCAAAGCCCTGAAATCATCTCAAGATAACCTTAAGATATACCTTTGCAGTCGATCCTTTGCCCCCCTCCCCTTCCTTATCCAAATTTTACACTTTCATTCAACCCTTCCAATCCATTCTCCCTCATTTCTCCTTTTCTCTCCCACTTCTCTTTACCTGCCACCTTTGTGTTCGTGTTTCATCTTAGATTTATCTTTCCTCTTGCAGGGTTGCCTGTTTTGACTAGCCTCTTTGTGTTCTTTTCGCTCATGTCTGCTTGCCTTCTTTAACTTGTCTCGTGTTACTTGTCGTCGTCTTGCCGCCAGCTGCGGGTCGGGCGTGGTGCGCCGCTGCTCACGGTTTCCAGTCCTACCGAGTAATTGTCACGTGACACCGTGTACGGCAGCAATTACTTGGGTTGTTATCTGCTAATGACCTACATGCTCTTCTGCCGCTTCCAAGTCCCTCAGGAGACGCTCGCTCTCTACTTTTGTCGGCATCCTTTGTGTGTGTGCGCGTGCGTGCGTGTGCCTGCGTGCGTGCGCGCGCGTGTGTGTGTGTGTGTTGCAAGTCAAAATGTTGCTAAATGTCGTGGTGTTTGAGAAGGGGGAATTATCAGTGGGAAGCGCCAAGCCATTACGACTATATAGCATTGGGAAGGAGTCAGGATAAGGATTTGGGATGGGACGGGGGGAGGAATGTTACCCAACCACTTGGACGGTCGGGGATTGAACGCCGACCTGCATGAAGCGAGACCGTCGTTCTACCGTCCAGCCCAAGTGGTTGGGCGTGGTGTTTGAGAGAGAGAATGGGCTTAAGGTTTGATTATATTTTAGTAACAAAAGTAAAGAATGTTGGTAACGCGTTTTATTGGGGGTGAATTTTCATGTTTTAGGATGTAATCTGACATGCGGTAATACTAATTTATTTTGTTGTTCTCCGCAGGTAAGTTTGGTGCATGGCGAATGATGAGTGGTCGGTCGTCAAAGACGGCAGAGTTGTAAGTATATAATTGAGTTTTATGATGCACCAGCCAGAGCTTATTGAGCTTTACGATACAAGAGTCTCTGGGTTATATTGCACTTGATGAAGCAGCAGCGGCCGCCTCTTCTCTTTTGTAATACAATGTGATGGCGGCGGCCCTGTCTTTGACGGTAGGTGGTCCTTGTTTCCTTTGTGGGGGCCGCTTTTATCTCTGGCTTCTTCGGTTTCCTCATTTTATAGCGGCGTGTTTTTAGTGTGTGCATAGTGGGGGTGGCTCCTCCAGGCTGCGCGGCGTGCTCTTCGTGTCCACGTCAACCCGTGTACAGGTATGTGTCTAGCTCCTGCTGGCTCGGGCCCTTCCTCCCGCTTGTCTCAGAGGTTCGTGTTGGTATCAATGGTTGCCGATGACAAATATATATTTAGCGTAAGTGACAGCCCAAGACTTCCTTGTACAACAATGACCCGAAGTCATTTTGGTAATGGCCATAATTTTTAAGTTTTAAGAATTTTGTTTTACTTTTATATTCTGGCTTAAGATTGAAAGCATTGATGGTGCTCTGGACGAAATGAATGTCTGCTTGTTTTGATGACGAAAAATGGTGGGATATATAACCCAAAAACGATGGCGAGGGAGAGTGTCGAGATGGGGATTGTGTCGGTTTGAAGACCAGATTTGAGACTCCTTACAGAATAATTATTAGTGTGACGGGTCTCATCCCGCAGCTTGACTGTTGCAGGTTCACAGAGCCAGTCACCAGTGCTCACCACTTGGGCGCTGGTGACTGGCTTGCGCCCTCGCTCGCTCTTTCTTGCTCCTTTCTCTCTCTCACGAAGTATCAAAAGCAATTTAACCCTGCTTACGGTATTAAACATTAGCTCTTTGGTCCTATATACAGGGCCGTACGTGAAGTGCTTCCACAAGTTCAGTTTTGTACCCAGTTTCCAGGTTGTGCTGTTCTTGGTGTCTTCCCAGTGTCATGTGGTCCACGCAGTGTGTACTTGTGTACACTGTTAGTTCCCTAAAGCATTTTGCTCAGTGATTAATGATGAACCAATTACCGCGTAACGTGGTGGAGGTGGGGTCCCTCGATTGTTTCAAGCGTGGGTTGGACATGTATATGAGTGGGATTGGGTTATAAATAGGAGCTGCCTCGTATGGGCCAATAGGCCTTCCGCAGTTACCTTTGTTCTTATGTGATCGTCTCTTGTTGTTCTTTTCTTATTGTTTTCTTTTTACGGTTGTTCTTTTAGTATATTTGTAGCTCATGATTTGTCGGCTGAGACTAGTCTGGTGGCATGGATATCTTACTAGTCTATATGGCATGGATAAGACTATATCGAGTTTTCTTAGACGAAGTTCAGTCCTCCTTCGTCGCATTGCCTAGTTCATATTTACTTAGTCTGACCCTGCTGGTGACTTATCACTGTGCCCATGAGTTTTGTCTCTTATGTACTCATTAACCACCGATGGGGCTGTGGGGAACAGTTTGAGTTTGGCTTCTGTGGTATTTCGATTTGCCTCTG
>WNGS01165339.1:24999220-25026197 GCA_020271785.1 Procambarus virginalis | reverse complement strand
CATGAAAAACGGTTGATGGCAACCCATTCCACCGTGCTAAGGGATGGGGGAGGGCGGGTGGTGGTGAGAGGAACTGTACAGAAAGGGGGAGAGAGAGCAGGTGGACGAAGACAAGCGAGCCAAGCACCTGCAATTCAGACAGACAGACAGACAGACAGACAGACAATCAGGCAGACCACAGACAGACAGACGGCTGAGGCGGAGCACCACAATGCGAGGCGTCTGTGGCCCTGCCCTGAAGAGAGCCGCAAGTGACAAACCGAAGGGTAAAGGACGAAACTGATTAGGCACTGTAAAAACCAGGTCATTACATCCGTATAAACACAAAATGAATCTACCTTTCTGGGCTAGATTCACCCATTTCTGCTCTGTTCGCTAACAGAAGATGATGCTAGAGGCGCTACAACTAGAGTTGCCCAACACAACCAAGGCTCAACTGAAGAGTCTCTGTCATCTAACCTATGACCGGAAGACGGGCTCAAGCCACACTCAACTGTCTTCAGGATCGCTGGAGCACGCAGTCCTCCCTTACCTTGAGGTTACCTTGAGATGATTCCGGGGCTCAGCGACCCCGCGGCCCTGTCGTCGACCAGGTCGTCCTCGCCACAAAGAAAAGGTGGTATTCAAGAAGGGAAAGTTAAAAGGGACGAGGCATGTTGACTGATCATATTGCATTTGAAACTTAACTAGGCCATGCTAAAAATAAATAAAAAAACGTAGGCCTAGGGAGTAGATGGAAGGGATGGAGGGGACGGGAGGAGGAGTGACAGCGTGAGGCGAGAGGGATGGGATGGCGGTGGGAGATGGTTAGGGAGGGAAGAGGAGAGTGTAAAGGTTGAGGTTTCCTATTAATGATATCTTTCTGACAAGTTTGAGGGGTCCCCGTTCTGGGGCGAAGAGCGCGGTGCAAACTAACCTCCTACACATGACAGCTGCCAGAGAATTCTTAACAGGCGACCTCGTACCGAGATCTTACCAGGCGGACCTCGTACAGAGATCTTACCAGGCGACCTCGTACCGAGATCTTACCAGGCGACCTCGTACCGAGATCTTACCAGGCGACCTCGTACCGAGATCTTACCAGGCGACCTCGTACCGAGATCTTACCAGGCGACCTCGTACCGAGATCTTACCAGGCGACCTCGTACATGACTTACCAAACGACCTCGTATCGAGATCTTACCAAACGACCTCGTATCGAGATCTTACCAAACGACCTCGTATCGAGATCTTACCAACGACCTCGTATCGAGATCTTACCAAACGACCTCGTATCGAGATCTTACCAAACGACCTCGTATCGAGATCTTACCAAACGACCTCGTATCGAGATCTTACCAAACGACCTCGTATCGAGATCTTACCAGGTGACCTCGTACCGAGATCTTTCCAGGCAACCTGGTACTTTCTTCGACCTCGTAACTCCCAAGCAAATTTGGCTAAAACTTAATCTAAATTAAGTTAATCTAAATTGAATGTCAACCAAATTTCACCCTCATTAACCGTGAATTTTTGTTCAACACACTGTTATCCTCAGCGTGTTTGTGTTCAAGTGCAGGAGTGTGATGACCAGTCTTTCCCACGAACCACATCTGGTGCCGGAGCCAATCCCATCACCAAACTGTACCTGCAAACTGCTTGTTACACCGTACGTACATATATCTACAACAAAATTGCTGCTCCTGTTACTGGCGCATGTTGTCATGTTTCGCATGGGAAAACAAGCCAACACCGTTTGGACTCAAGCAATTACTAATAAAAAATGGCACTGCTAACAACATGAATGTTTCGTGTTAACAGAAACTGCGCAAGCATATACCATGTATGGATTGCAATAACATAAAGCAGCACTCACTCAGGCTTGACAATAAACCACGCCCCTGCCCAGGCTGTGAAACGGTTCTATCAACAATGTCACCTGACACTTTGTTTCATTTGCCAGTAACTTTGTCATCAGCCTCCACACGACACAAGTTACCAAAATCAAGTTATGAGCTCGTATTAATCTGTAATTAAGTTATAAAAGTTTATCTCCTGCAACTTGCTCGCATTGCATCCGTGAAAATGGAGTTCGCGAGTCCGACCAACGGCACCGTAATACTTAAGTTCATCACAGTTCCAATCCCTTAACTCCCAAGGAGCAGGCACAGATGAGCCTTTAAACAAACTGGAGACAAATAACAGGGGTGTGTATTTTTACAACACTTCACTGATGCTGCTCATCTTCTTCCTCCTCCACCTCCTCTCCATCTCTTCTCCCTTAATTTAGATTTCATTTTCTCTACTTTCCTCACATATACGAGTTCCCCTTTCCCTCGATTTAATTTTCTCTCCTTGCACATCATCTTCGCCCTGCCCCAACCAGGTCTGTCATCCTCGCACATCGTCAAGACAAGGAGATCACTATCAAACACCTGGGAGACTGACACCCGCCTCCGCGATAACAGCCCAAACGCCTGCGAGAAGCCACGGACTAGAAACCTGCCCCGTACCACCTGTTGCTACTACAGCTGACACCTCAACCACCAGGTAGCCTGGTATCACGTCCCCGAACATAGACATTTACTGACAAGATTCCTGGCTACTTTACTAGCCATTACTTTACCACCTCTATACTGATTACCGGATGTCAATAATTATAAACTCATCTCAGATGGTGTTCTCCGTGGGAGGCGATGATCGGCATTTAATAATGGAGAACTCTGCCAAACACGTGAAAGCACCGACCTGGGAAGGAGCTGGGGGCCAAGCCAGCGTCAGGGGACCCATCACTACGCGCGCTCTACCGTACATGTTGACTACTCCTGCAGTTACTTCATTAACAGGATGAGGCTGACGGTCCGGGGAGGAATACCAAGGGCTGACGGTCCGGGGATAATACGTTACCAGGTACGCACTTCGCTACCACTACCAATAAGTTATATATTTACGAATTACTCGCTAAGACATCAGTCAATTTAACGAACCACTTGCTAAGATATAATACAGAAATATAACGAAAAATTGCTACACTCAAACTTTCTAGCAACTTGTTAATTCAACTGCTTTCGAGCTATATCGAAAAAATATCATTTATCACAAACAATAAATAGATGAGAGGCATAGCTTGGGAGGGTTCCAAATGTCAGTTGCTTAATTTAGAACCTGTACTTGAGGTCGATCTCGAACCCATTGTTGATGTGACGACTTATATTGAATTTTGTAACTAGCTCATCAAGATTGTAACTTGCTTAGCTAAATGAATTGTGGGGTTCAGTCCCTGAGCCCATTATGTGCCTCTGTAACCCTTTCCACTACCGCCCACAGGAAGGGTATGGGGTGCATAATAAATGAACTAAGCTAAACAAAGTACCTTGACCAACCTACAGGTTTATGATTAGTTGGGAAGAGAATCTATCAAAATATGCGAGGTTAAAAACGCAACGCAGAAAGATTTGTCATGTGAAATCTTAACTTTTTTTTATTAATACATGAGGTACATCTGCATTAGTGCAGCTACTCTAGACTATATGAAGTGGAGTACAGTCTACTGAAATTTACGGGCTATTCATGCCCGTGCCACCTCTTGGGTGGCTTAATCTTTATCAATCAATCTACTGAAATCATAACACTATAAATGTGACATTACGGTATTCAAGATAAAAGGAAAATGATGGCCTAAACAAGCCCGAAGGCAGCATAAAAGGCTTCTAACTACACTTTACATACCAGATACAAATTAAGAGACGTACAAACCCGAGAATATAAAGTTTGGCACCCCTGCCATAACTTCCCCAAGTTGCTGCCCAAACATATTAAGCCATTCTTCAATTATTAAGTTTGAAAACCCTTTAATCTCTGGCCAAACAGATAAATGGGTTCCAATCGCGCTACGACACCCCCCCCCTCCCGTGTAACACCTGCACACCCCAGTGTTCAGATCACAACGGGTCCGCGTGTGCGCTCATAATCGGGAACGTACACAATAATTATACAATTCATGTTATCCCCCCCTCTGAGGATTAATAACTACCAAACTACATCTACGCTACTCTACTGCTCTAGTACAAGTTAGAGAAGAGAATGCAGAGGTGGGAGTACGGAGCAATATGAGCGGAGCAAATGCGTCCTACCTGATCGTGAATGAAGTGCATCATGGGAGTGAAGTGGGTGAGTGCTGGACTCACGGACAAGGGCGCGAGAGCCGGGCTCACAGTTACCGGCGTGAGGGAGTGGGTGAAGGCGGGCGTGAAGGCAGGCGCAAGGCTCTGATGTAGTGTATAGGGCACGTGGGTGGCCTGCGGAGGGGGCACGGCGCCCTGCGGAGGGGGCACGGCGGCCTGCAGCTGCTGAACAGCGAGGTATGGCGAGGCGCAGTACACTTCAGACACGGGCCTCTTCATCCCAGCGGCAACCAAAGGTCGCTTTTGATACAAGCAGGTAGAAGGGGCTAGATCACGTCCACATGAGCACTTAAATGACCGCTTGGATCACCACTTTAACACCTCACTACTATAATACTACCAGGGGGCACCTGTAACGCAAGTGGCGCGGCCTGGCCTGATAGGGAGGGAGCACTACACCACCTGACTGCTCGCTGGGGCACCACCAGCGTCACTCACTAGGGTACACAACACACCACTCACTCTCACGCCCTTGATGGGAGACGGCTCTACCCAACACACGCCGTCTTACCTGGAAAGAAAATGCTGAATGTTAACATCGAGTAAACAAGTTTTAATTAAAGCACTTTACACATTAATCAAAGAACATTAATTTGCACAACACACTAAGAAAAATAACAATTTTTTTAGAGATCCGAAAAAAGATGGATGGCAATTTCGATTCATTCAAACAGGTGTGAAGTCTGTCATGGTGGGTGGAGCCTGGTCCACCAGGCTATCAAGCTGACTCGCCAGGAGTGGCCACCGTCATCAGCAGTCAGGGGGAGGGGGCACATGGCCCCTACACCCAACCTGGATTACGTACAACAACTACACCTTACAGGACCATGCTATTCCCCTCCGTCCTCTCGTCCTGCCCTTTCCTCGACTCTCATTCAATCTTCATTCACACCACAGCACTCCTTCGCAGAGCTTTCATTCCGCCCGAACCATAATCCCGCCACAGAACGCCTCCTTTTCCTTCCCACAACTACCACGAGAGCATTATCTTCCCCACGTTACACATCTCTCACAATCTCTCCTCATTTATCCTCCTGCCAAGCCAAACCCCTCGTTTCCTGCGGATCTTGCCCATTCCCCTAACGAAGAGGGGTTTCCTCATCCCCTCTCACGGGCGATACCACCAACCAACACCTCCTGGTCTCTCCCGCCACCAGAGCAAACACGCGCCACATGGCCAAACCCAATGCCAACTACGCCAATTTCACCACAGCCTCCGCCAACCTCAACACCGCCTCGACCAATTTCAACACTGCTACTACCAGTCTCCTCCAACGCCTAGCACCGTCTTGAAAGCTACGTAACACCACGATAACTCAAAAGCTCCTAGCAAGCTTCTTTACCACAGCTGCAACCCAACACCATAAACACAAGTTAAGATGAAGGAAAAAAGGGACAATATTAGGAGAAACTGCCAAAGTTTTCGTAAGAGAGAAGAGTGGCGAGACTGTACTGTATCTTCATCATAGTTCACAAAAAACGTATAGTACCTTTTATTAACATGTTTATTACTAAACCCGTTAACGACTAAACAAGAGATGCAAACAAGGGTAATCTTAAACATGTTAGTTGTGTATAGGTCTCGTGGCTGTTGAGTGTTCTAATGTGTATTATTGAATACACATTGCATGTCAGCATTCTAGAGGGTGAGATTAAGATCGCACCTAGCTCAGTTCCTACAAGTTTTAACAATAATGAAGCATTAACTTTAAAAGAATCAGATGGTCTTCCAAAAATTGTAAGAATCGTTAAATGTCTGACCAAATAAAAGTTATATTTGTACCTGAAGTAATGACGTTTCTTTTAAACAGCTGTTCTTTTGTACGTGAAACACCACGATGAGGAGAGATGTTTCTCCTTATGAATGAGGAAAGATTGGTGAATGAGGAGAGACTGTGTGAGAGATGTGTAACGTGGGGGAAATATTTAACCTGAATTTCAGGTACAACTGGGCATTTCAGGTACACAAGAACAGCCGTTGAAAAGAAACATCACTACATCAGACACTATATTTGTACCCGAGGTAGTGTCTTGTTTAATGTCTTAGTGAGTGCAAAAAGATGGTACCTCAAGATACAGATTCAGATTATTTAGGTACATCCATTGAGTTACATACATAATGATGGATTTAAAGATAGAGATAGTACATACTATCTCCACTAGTACATAATAGTACATACTATCTACCACTAGTATGAATAGCGTTTCGAATATAATATCGTATTTAGTGACTAAGCTGGTTTGGAATATCTTTCAAGATTCCAGACACGTCACATCCACAGGCTAATAGGATAACGGTTCAAGATTTGCTAGCTCTTATGAAAGATTAATGGCAGTTAAAATTTTCCGTCTATATGTTCTCGTCATCAATATCCGTCATGTAAGTTTGGTTACAATAATGGTTTAGGTACATACTCAGAACTTGCGTGTTGTTAAGACTAGAATACACTGAAATTGATCTGTCAACTGGGGTGACAAGATTGAAGTACAAAATAGATGAATGGGGATATAAATAAAGTTTAAAATATCACCTCAAAATATAAGACGAGAATGGATATAAATTGGGTAAGTTCAGATTCACGAAAGACCTGAGTAAACACTGATTTGGAAACGGCCGTCGAAGGGAGCCGGTCGGCCGAGCGGACAACGTGCTGGTCTTGTGATCCTGTGGTCCCGGGTTCGATCCCGGGCGCCAGCGGGAAACAATGGGCAGTTTCTTTCACCCTATGCCCCTGTTACCTAGCAGTAAAATAGGTACCTGGGTGTTAGTCAGCTGTCACGGGCTGCCTCCTGGCGGTGGAGGCCTGGTCGCGGGGACACTAAAGCCCCGAAATCATCTCAAGATAACCTCAAGAATTATGGAACAAATTACCGGGTAACATAATATACGTGGGATCATTGGATCCTTTCAAGCATAGATTAGACCTTTATAAGTAAGTTTGGGCGGATATAATTAAGGACAGCTTCACATGAGCAACTCTTACGGGCTATTCATGCCCGTGCCAACTCCTAGTTGGCTTAATCTTAATCAATCATGAGCCTCCTGCCATTTACCATATTCTCACATTCGTACGTTCAAGTGTCTGTCAGGATCAGCAAGCGTCTGGCAAAACTTGCAAAACTGAGCGCACATTGCCAATGACAATGTGCTCAGACCTCGTGGCTTCTTTAAGAAAGCTAGTGTTTTCGTGCGATTGACAGAGAGAATCTGGACGGCGGGGAAAAGTATTAGTGCCGTGTGACTGGTGTCTGTGACGGCTACTTTGTCTATTTCTCCCTCGGGTAACTTACACTGTCTTTCACTTTTGTCACCTAATGGTCTTCGTTGCGTAAAGTTTCTGCACGCACTTTAATACAGTGAACTTCCAGAAACATTTCAAAATAGTCTACGACTGCAAAACGCAACCACTTAGGCTGAACGGTAGAGCGACGGTCTCGATTTGAACAGGTCGGCGTTCAATCCCCGACCGTCTAAGTGGTTGGGCACCATTCCAAATGCCAAATAGTGGCAATGGCCTAGAACTTTACCCCTGATAATTCCTTCCATTCGCTAAGACTGAAAAAAACGACTCGAGGGACTGGTCTTAAATGTGCGCGCTCTCATAAGTCCAAATGAAAGTGGAAGACAGAGAACAACGTTAAGAGCAGCCACAATAAAGACGGTACATAAAGTATGTGAGGAGGGGGGGGGGTGGGGGCGGGATGGATGGTGTAGGGGATAACAAGTGAGTGGGTTGGCTGGGTGGTGCATCTGGCGGTGGAGTAGAAGGGACTAAATACGAGGCAGGAAGATCTGGACAAAGGGGCTGCGAGTGGAGGAAGCCAAGGGGGCAGACCAGTCAGCCAGCAGCCACCCATCCAACTTGTCCAAACTCAGTCTCTCACCGTCAACAATTCTCCCTCTCCACATTTACCCGTCTACTTGATGCCATACTCCACGCAGATGACAGGTCAATACCTTTGAAATAGATGAATGGGATGAATTTGCCTTCGAGAATTAAGGCTCGACAACAGATTTAAACTTAAGGAACACCCGATGAACGTAATGTTTGGTTTCTGCGCCACTCTATTCCAGCCAAGTTGCTCATGCGGAGACTAGGAGACAAACTTGGCTAATCCTGACTGGCTGGCTCGTCTCAACCTGGCACCCAAGACTGCACCAGCTGCGATAGCTGGTGCAGTCTAGGGAAGCACCAGCTTCCTACCCAGCCCCACAATCCCAACAACCACAACTTGGTCGGCCGGGGAGTGAAGACTTAGCTCTCGACCTAAGCACATTTAGGTGCGGCCGCACGCGTGCACACTATCATTTTCTCGTCCTTTTAACGATACGCTTACAGGAGAGACGCATCTTCATCAGCCAGACTAATGTAAGACGACTATCACCAAGTCAAGAACTGTGTGCCTTTCATAACCTGAGCCGACAACCTCAAGGGCCCACAAGGTCGTCACTCTACACTCACGACAGCTTGAAAAGAGTCCTTCAGTGAAAGATACACTACGAGGTCCAGGGTCGCCCGTCGACCAGGCCAGGAGGAAAGCCACACTCCCCAGACCTCGACCACACTTGACAACGAGTCAGTGTTCTTTTAAACCCTTATTTTTTTGCCGCTTCTTACGAAATTATGAATAAAGATTCATTAAATTTGATAAAAGACATACACATACATTTTTAATTGTAAGATAAACTACTAGTACAGGGTATTAGCATCGCTACTACTGTCAGTATTACTATTATCATTAATGTTTTAGTCAAGTAATTTATTATGCACCTCATACCTATCCTGTGGGAGGTAGTGGTAATTGGTTATAGAGGCATATGAGTTCAGGAACTGAACGCCGTAGTTTTAAGCAAGTAACAATTTTGTGAAGCTAGTTACACATTTTGTTGTAATACACGCGCGCGCACACATCAATAGTCATTTTTCTATCACAAGTAATTCAAAAAGTGGCCCACAATATTCTCTATACAAGACAGTTTGCATCTGTCGGTGTCAGTCACACAGTTACTTACCCTGTTCGATAACCACCCAACTGGGAGCTACTTTACAGTCATGTGCATACATCACCTGCAGTAAACAAGCTTCGGAGACTTGGTTAGCATTTCTGGTAGTACATCATTATGAATGAAGTACCCACTCATTTCTTAATACACCATTGATGGAGCTAACTCGGAATTCAGCTACCTTTTTTGCATTTAATTGTATAATGACGCTATGTATGTAAATAGTTCTGCTGACAGTTTACATTTAGTCAACTCTACATCAGCAGGTGGTGCAATGTCAGCAGACTTCTGGGTGTAACCACTGCTAGGCGCATTAATGCTACGGCTTTTAAGGCTTTTCCGCATTAGTACCCTATATCTGATTTCTTGTCTTAAACTCTAGCAGCGACCTAGTGAACAATCTCTGTAAAGTATTTATATATATTTTTTATACAAGTATAACACGATGAATCAGTTCCAGGGCGTAATTGGTGCATTGTAACGCCTTCCCGCTGCCACTAACAAAATGGACTGCAAAACGAATGAACTAAACTATCAATAATAGGTTGCGACCCGAGTCTGAAGAACATGAAGAACACTGAACACAATAAAGTAGCCGAATGATCCAGTGATCTCTGCGCCGTCGACCAAGTGCTGTTAGAGAGATCCCGACCGAGAATGGCCGGGAGCAGCAGACTCTCACCAAAGGCAAAATGTTAAGATTAGCATATAAACAACACGCAGCCCGTATCCCCCTACAGTCCACTCTTGGGAAAATTGACGGGGTGAGGGGCGAGAGGGAAAAGGCTAATGAAAGGGCAGAGGATGTGAAAAGCGAATTGCAATGCGGAGTGATGAAATTTTGCGAGGCTAGAGGCACGGAATGGAAAAGGAATGACATGAGAAAGTTGGAATACTTGGGAGAATTGAGAGCCAGAGAGAGAGGGGGTACAGGACCAAACTGGCGGTGTTGACACCAGAAGGGAAGTTGGGAAACACGACAGTCAAAATACAACACCGTTAAGCTGGTTATAGCTGCCAGGTTAGGGAGAGGGCGATGAGGTGTCAAATAATAAACTGACCTCCAATTTATATTTCATACATCGACGATAGAAAGATTATGTGGAGACATAACCCACGTATAAAATCACAGTAACAAGGTAATTATAGCCACGTTCTTTGGTACGCTCAAATGATCACCACTTCTTACGGAAACAGACAAGGGGAAAAAGAGACACATACTTTTGAAATTGACAGCACAAACACACGTGAAAACAGAGTACCCAAATGGGCAAGAGTTCGAGTAGTAAAAGTGGAATGTAATAAGGAGGTTCAAGAAGTGGAGGTAGACAACATACACAGCTCGGGAACTCTGAGGGTTGAACAAGTGCATGTAGGCAAGTACTACCCCTCACCCAGTCTCTCTCGTTCCCTCACCAGCCCCTCCCTCTCCCCCTCTCACTACCACCCACTCCACAGCCCCTCCCACCAGTCTACCCTGGACCCTCCAGGTACCCCATTAACTACCACAACGTTTTGGAATTGTACAAGATGACTGGGTGGTAAGATGACAAGGTGGACCGTTACGGGCTCACCATAGCCCGTGCTACATGGACACTTCGTTCCGAGTAGCTGAATCTGAAACAACAAGGTGGAGAAGCTGGTCGGCCGAGCGGACAGCACACTGGACTCGTGATCCTGTGGTCCCGGGTTTGATCCTTGGCGCCAGCGAGAAACGATGGGCAGAGTTTCTTTCACCCCATGCCCCTGTTACCTAGCAGTAAAATAGGTACCTGGGAGTTAGTCAGCTGTCACGGGCTGCTTCCTGGGGGGTGGAGGCTTGGTCAAAGACCGGGCCGCGGGGACACAAAAAAAAGGCCCGAAATCAACTCAAGATAACCTCAAGAGGAAGGTATGGCTATCAGTTACCCACTTCCCGGCTGGTTGTAACAAGCAGTTACGCACTCCCCGGCTGGTTGTAACAAGCAGTTACCCACTCCCCGGCTGGTTGTAACAAGCAGTTACCCACTCCCCGGCTGGTTGTAACAAGCAGTTACGCACTCCCGGCTGGTTGTAACAAGCAGTTACCCACTCCCCGGCTGGTTGTAACAAGCAGTTACCCACTCCCCGGCTGGTTGTAACAAGCAGTTACCCACTCCCCGGCTGGTTGTAACAAGCAGTTACCCACTCCCCGGCTGGTTGTAACAAGCAGTTACCCACTCCCCGGCTGGTTGTAACAAGCAGTTACCCACTCACCGGCTGGTTGTAACAAGCAGTTACCCACTCACCGGCTGGTTGTAACAAGCAGTTACCCACTCCCCGGCTGGCTTGCATTTGGAGCAAGTTTTACCGTGTAGGCAAAGAAAATTGAGTCAACTAAGCACACAAAAGCTCTAGCCTGCAAATTGCATCAGAATCAGCATGTTCATTTATATATGCAACCTAAAGTTAACTGTTGCCTGCCTGGTTTACGATCAGGTTGCCTCTCAAAGGCTCTTACTATTTTCCCAGCGACATTTCTCGTATTTGATGACAAGAGATTTACAATGACGATCGTCATACTCAATACCAGAGCCCCCATCCCGGTCATTATTCCCAGCCGACACTAAATCTAATCCGAACAAAGCATCGTTGGTCTCCCACGGGTGGTCACGTGACAAGGGCAAGGGGGAGTCTTGGTGGAAAGAGTGATAAGAGAGATGGGAGGGGGAAGCGAAAATGGGAGGCGGATTATATGTTAGAAGGGGACGCTCGGAGGCCTAAAGACCAAGTCAAAACACACACTCAACCGATGTTGGTATTTACGATGCTTGGGACTCCATGTGCGTGAACTTATTACCAAGACATTCACACCGGATAAGCTCCCCACTTCACCACCACCACCACCACCCTCACTTCTCCCTGGCTCATGACAGCATACATCAACTCTTTTTCAAGACTTTGCTTTCTCTCCGCACTAGTGCCAACACTACTGAAGTTTACAGCCCCACTACCACAACACGCACACTTCCCCAGCTCGACTAGGTCATCTCCGGCCGCTCAACGGCTACACAAGAGCCTCCGATGCCAAGACAGTTTAACGAGAGAGGGGGTGGCCCCTCTTCCGATAATTTCAAGTTACAGCAACTAATGAGACCTGAAGTTGGCTCGTTAGTGCATGACATGACTGCCCTTCAGGCATCCCTCCAGTCACACTGTCTTGGTGAAGATGCGCGTTCTCCTGAGCGCACACCATTAGTCTCTGCAGGCGAGGAGTCACAATAACGTGGCTGAAGTATGTTGACCAGACCACACACTGGAAGGTGAAGGGACGACGACGTTTCGCTCCGTCCTGGACCATTCTCAAGTCGATTAGTCTCTCCTGATTAACAGTCTCGGATCAAAGAGCACATTGCAGTACGCCTATGGTCAATGAGAGGCAGGTAATATTTGCAATCGAGTAGACATCTTAACAAGCGTATGGCATTTATAACTTCATTACATTTTATATTCTTAAACTTAAGTAATTATCTTAAATACTTAGATAGACATATGGGAAAGTGGGAAATAATATATTGGATGCTTAATTAAGGAGAGAGAGGAAGGTAGTACAGGTGTTTAGGCTGCGAGCTGCCGCGTCAAACAGACCACCAACCAGGAGGCCTGGTCAGAGACCGGGCCGCGGGGGCATTGATCCTTGGAATCAGCGAAAGGAAAATGTAAAGGTAAGGAAGCCTATCTCCTCAAGTCTACCTATCTGCCACATTGAGCGTCGAGGACAAGAGCCATTACCTAGGTTGGAGGAAATCTGGTAACAGCTTGTAAACTTGGTAGCTGCAGCACCTTACAACACAACATTGCTTCTGGCAGGACATCAAGACAATATGGCTGCCAGCAGCAATCACAACTTGTAAACAAGGGAGAGAATGGAAGGGAACCATGGGTTTCAAGTGCTTTTGAAAGACAGGCATTTTAGGTATAATATTCTATATCTACTGATTAGTCCAAAAGGCTTGATCTTAATTAGCTTAATTATTCAACAAAAGACCCCACACATATTTAATTTGGCAAATTTGATTCAAGATATATTGTCCACAGAGGGCGACCACGTGTCAACTACAAGGGGTTATGCTGATGTAAAATGTGGTAAATTTCTAAATGCAAATTTAAATAAAATACTGTATATGTAACCACTTGTAAATAAAGTTAGCGACTGCATATATTGCAAATCTGGCTAAGGTAACGCTTGCAATCGACACTACTGAGATTATCTCCACTGGATTAGGATTGGGAACATTTGGAGCAGCTAGAGTTAAGGGTAACCCATCACAATGCACCTTAAAACTGCACTTAATTTTTCTTTCTTTAAAATTTTCAACTCGTCTAATATTTTACTGTTAAATCAATACTGCATTGTCTGAATTCAAATGCCCAATACTAAAAAATAAAATGTGCAGGTTCATTGACTAACAAACTTAATACGCAATGCTCCCATCCTCGAACACAGAATTCAACAAATCACTCTTGTTTCTGTATGACAAATGTTGCATTTAATTGGATTAGGGTCCAGGTTAATTATTTCCCTGTGTGTTATTCACAACACTGTAGTATGACCCTGGCAGCTGCTCGCTGGTTAAGGCCGTTGTGTGAGCTTGTATCCCACAAGCACAACAACACCGGGTTCGATCCCGGGCGACGGCGAGAAACAATGGGCAGAGTTTCTTTCACCCTATGCCCCCTGTTACCTAGCAGTAAAATAGGTACCTGGGTGTTAGTCAGCTGTCACGGGCTGCTTCCTGGGGGGAGGCCTGGTCAAGGACCGGGCCGCGAGGACACTAAAAAGCCCCGAAATCATCAAGATAACCTCAAGAAAACCCACAGGTGGAATGCATTAGGCAATTAATGTGGTGGAGGTTGACTCCATACACAGTTTCAAATATAGATATAATAAGAGCCCAGTAGGTTCAGGAATCTGTACATCAGTTGATTAACAGTTGAAGAGGCGGGACCAAAGAGCCAGAGCTCAACCCCCGCGAACACAATTATGTGAGTACGCATCTAAAATGTAACACCCCCTCCCCCCTGTATCCTCACTTCTACACCCCTCTGATAGAGCAGTAACTTCAATGACATTAATTTTCGAAAGAAAACAAACATTATTTGTATGCGTGAGTGAGAACTGCCGTGTCCATTCTTTTGCGTGACACCCACAAGTGTCCGATGCAATAATAGCATTCCTCTTACTAACGCTTCTAGGTATAAAACTAAGCCTGTGTTTTCCAGCGATAGGCTTCCCTGCCACAATTTGTTACTCCCAACAATGTGTCTCCCAATTTTGTGCGTCCCAACTATGTGGATGGGTGCCTCCCGGCCCACCACGCCATACACAGCGCTTCGACAAACTCGGCAATTACTCGTCTGGAAGTATTTAGTACCCAATAACCCCACGCCAAGGGATTAAGTGGGACAACCACAACTACAAGACAGAGTTCACTGTTGACTACAGTAAATATTTCCTCGAGAATCGCGTCACAAATGTATATATTCACCTAGTTGTCCTTGCGTGGGTTGAGCTCTGCTCTTCCGGCCCACCTCTCAACTGTCAATCAACTGTTTACCAACTACTTCCCCCCCCCCACACTAGGAGGCAGCCCGTGACAGCTGACTAACTCCCAGGTACTATTTACTGCTAGGTAACAGGGGTATCGGGGTGAAAGAAACTGCCCATTGTTTCTCGCCGACGCTGGGAATCGAACCCAGGGACCACAGGATCACACATCCAGCGTGCTGTCCAGTCAACCACCGGCTCCCATACCTTATATAACTAGGTAGGTGTACTTATTAACACACACACATACTGGCACGCCCTTCTAATAACAACATAAGAATACAGGAAACTACAGAATGGCTATTGGCACATGCGAGGCGGCTCCTATTTACACCCTACTCATTCACACACACATGTCTATCTTATGCTTTGGACAATACAACCGTAGCTTACACGTGCATACACGCATGAAAAAAGAGTGTCACATTCTTTACTCCCAGTAACTAAAAAGTATTGGAATACGGGGCCACTGAGTCCAACACCCGCCACCCGCTGGTAGCGAGTGCAGAGCCCACAACAACATTCCTCCCAGCTACCTGGAAAGCAAACACAATTCACCTTTACATCTTTCATCAAATGCCCTCCTATACTGAACAGAGTTTACAACATACGTCGGAAAATTCACGCCCCATATTTGATAATACAAATTGCAAACATTACGGGTCAGGGAGGACAGTCAAAATCGGAAACCACGCCACAGGCGGGTGTTTATGTGCTAGGTGTAGCTTGGGGTGAAACACACAAGATCACACTCCCAGAAGCAAGGATGTCCATCTATATTTCAAACAAATTTATTAGCGGGGATTTCACGTTGTGATCGGTATTGTAAATCATCCTCTCACAAAATTACGATTATATATTTATTTAAATTAGTAACGCCCTCGATAGATGAAATTGATTTTTAAAGGTTCGTATGCTTCAAGGTTCACCAAACATTTACATCTTTCAAGCCTCATGTCGGTCATTATTGCTATAAACAACCTCGTAGTGTTTCAGAGCTGAAAAACTATTTAATTAATGTAAACAAGGCCGCCATTAGTAAGGCTCCATAGAACTACAAGGCTTACCTCTAAGAGTTACGTAAGATCTCCACCTATCCCATAGATAACAGCCCGTTCTAATAAACAAAGGCTAAAGTCTATTCCATGCACCCGCCAAACCCCCTATTTATGAATGAAAAACTGTTTACACGCGACTCACTCTTCATGACGTTCGAACACGTCTGCCTATGTCTACATACGTTCTCCAATGAACGAAAGAGGAATTACGACCAGTGAAGAAACAAGTTCTCAGGGTAGCCCCAAAATCGGGAGTTGTTCTACTCCCCGAGCCTGGCCTCTCGACTACACTGCACACTAGTACAATGTTTTTGTGAGACTAAAGACGGTGGAGTGGTACGAGTTAAAGTTGCAGAAATGTGTAATGTTATTATGTAATTATGTAATGTGTTATTATAGCACACTTGACATGACGGCGTGTTGGGGGTGGCTAAGGCGTGTATGGTTCTTCGTGGATTTCAACACAGTATATGGATGTCACCCGATGATTGCTTGGGAATATTCAGATATACAACCCCACTGCTTATGTACATGTTTTGTTCTCCGCCCCATGATCCCTCCCCAAGTACTAGAACAGTAAGCCAAGAGGATGTGTAATATGATTAAAATATTAAGAAGACCCACTTGCATGAATTAACTCAAGGGCCGCCATGCCCCCCCCCAGTACATACTAGGGGGGGTGTACTTATGTACATAAGTACATAAGGTAGGTGTACTTATGTACATAAGTACACCTACCATATATACAAAAAATCGTGCAGAAAACACTACCCAAAAATACGATCAGACGCCCAGCAAAACGTATACATAGGTATCAATGCATACATGTGAATTTGTCAAAAGGTCTGTGTGCGCACATCCACACATGTTGAAATACACGAGAACAACCTTACACTCACCCCCCACCTGGCACACGAAAACAACCTATAAAACAACACATTCCATACTCCTACAACTTGAGCTGCGGTTGTACTTCTTTTCCGTCAACTTTGCTTTAAATAAAAAAGGACAGAGGGATGAAGGTGTTTGTTTAAAGAGAAAAAGGAGACACTGATGGCGTCAGAAGGTGGTGTACGGAGAAAAGTGGAGGAAGAGCAAAGAGAGTAAAGAAGCCCACAGTGTACGCAAGACTGAGTACACAGGAAAACGGAAAGGTAAATGGAGCAGGGAGGGAGGGAGTGCGGGGCCAATATACAAGATAAACGCTGAAGTGAAGCCCAAAAAGACTGGAGAATGAAATAAGCCGACATGCAGAGTGAATTGCACTTCACGTTCAGCTCATAAATGTAAGTACATGGCACTGAGGGAAGACAATACATAACACATGAAAATATATATAAAACTAAGAGAAAGGAGGGGAATGGGGTAAAAAAAAGTTTGGGAGTGAGAAGAAAAGAATCGAGCAGACATTAAAAAAAAAAAAAGAGACAAGCAGGAACAAAAGGGGGGACTGGGAATAGGAAGAGAAGACGCCGAGAAAGCGTGAGAAAATATATGGAGGAAGACACCATTAGGTGGTAGAAAAAGCCAGAGAAGAAGGGGAGAGAGAGAGAGTGCCTCCAGAGTTCCTCCACACCACCTCCACCTCTCCTACTGAACGCACGCCATTTTTTAATCTACCCTGGCGTAAAAATTGTGGTATTTTAGGGAAATTTAAAGCACCGCAGTGTGGACGCTCTCCGGGAACTACCGAGTATCGGCTCCGGTAGGTTAAAGCCAACAATACTAACGTTTTGTACTATTAGTTTTATAGGTTTAAAAAAATTACCAAATGCCAATCTTAAACGTCTTTAGGCCTAACATAGTACACATACGAACTATATTAGGCCTAAGATAGCATTGGACAGCTTAGGTACCTTAGTTACAAAACGAACATTTTGGGATCCAATAATCCATTTTTGTCCACATAGTTACTGTAAGTGGTTGTTATTATTGGAGGCTGTGTTGCATATACACCATTATACTTTCGTATTACATCCTTCTGAAGATCTATTATTAAATACGAAAGTACTTAAGGAAATTCCTGTTTCAATTCTTTCTTCGTGGTCTGAGTCATAATTTTATATATATATATATATATATATATATATATATATATATATATATATATATATATATATATATATATATATATACACATGTTTTTAATCTATACATGTTTTAATTATTATTATTTTCTACCACAGACGTGGCCACACATTTACAATCTAACCAGCATATATACATTATTTTGTCCTCCATGGACAGGGCGAGAGATTTATCAAACATATAGTTCAGGGATTTATTGGGGAGTAGAAGAACTCCCAGAACCCCATCAACCAGGTATTGAACAATCAACCACAGAAGGTGATTGTAGTGCTTTTAAAATGCTAGGCTAAGCTACATACGTAAATACATAGATAGTGAATAACCACCGGCAGGTACAACCCGCACCGCCACAACACCAACACAACCCACCAAATAGTTCGGCCAATTTCCCCCCTTTACTGCCCTCGTCAGCGCTCGTTCCGAGTGGCCACTGTGGTTCATGGTCTTCCAATACGTCGGTGAGGAGGAGCGATCACTCATTCCCCGCTACACTTAATGCTATATTATTGGTCAATTACACCAACGCCGCCACCAGGGTGCCCTCCTGTGGCCACGGTCGTCAAATGTGTACATACGGACACCTCCCCCCCCCCCCCCCCGGTATGCGTGTCTGAGGCATCCGTGGTTGGGGGGGGGGGGAGGGGATGTTGGTTGTTGGGGGGAGAAGTAGGGGGATCAGTGGTGGTAGTGACTAACAGCGCCATGAGGAAACAAAGTCGAACCAAAAAACAGGGAAAAAGGAAAGGGAGGCACCAGGCGATCAGGTGACCTGCCCGAAACGCTGTGCGTGCTAGTGGCTTTACAAGAACGTAAGAACTCATGTCCTGTATATATAAATAAATAAAAATCGATAAATAAATCAACAGGGAAAGGAAGAGCGCGCGCGCGCCGCAGGGGACCACCAACTGCCAAAATGTATTGCCCAGTTGTCAACAGCAAACACAGTGCCACTCCCTGGCCCAACACCTTGCGTACCTACCCATTGTGCCCCGAATATGAAACCTAAACAACACACTTTGTCAACAGAGTAAACAGCAAGCTGGGAAGGAGACAAGAGAGCGCGAATGTAAACAAGATGCAAATACTGTACGTGGAAAGTGAGACGGGCCAGACTGGGGGAAAAGCGAGGGACTGGGGGGGGGGAAGCTATGCCAGAAGAGATAGGTGAGGGGAGGAAGAGGGAGTGGGGGGGGAGAGGTGAGGGGAGGAAGGGGGAGTGGGGGGAGGTGAGGGGAGGAAAGGGGGGGGTTGACAGCTGGGCGCTGGAGTGAAGGTAAATTAACAAGCACAACTATTTTTAATTATTATCTAAGAGAGCAACTTGGGGCAACAGGCTAGAGGGTCCGCTGGAGCTGTTACACACTTACGGTTCTCTTCCTCGCACATTTTACACTGGATTTCTTAAATTATTCGACCTGAGAAAACGTATAGTGCAGTGATATACAGGTACAGTGAACGTATAGTGCAGTGATATACAGGTACAGTGAACGTATAGTGCAGTGATAAGAGGCAGTGTAAAGACCAATGTACGGGTGTTGTACATGCTGCTGGCGAACACGAAAGTAACCAGAAACGACAATGAGTTAGCTATCAAAGATAACAGTATGTGGTGGCAGTCATAGCGACACTGAGGGCAGCAGCGGCGATGACACTGGATGCCAGATTGGCGGGAGCCGGAACGTTGACGAAAGTACCTGAGAACGAGAAGTGACAGACTAGGGATTACTGTCTTCCCACAGCAGCAGGGGCTACAGGAACGGCAGTGACTACAGGAGCGGCAGCAGTAGGGGCTATAAGACCGACATGTAACCATTGTGATAAGGTGACAATGATGAGCACTGGCAGTGACGAAAAAGAAAGCGGTGGGAATGTTAAGACCAACACGTCAAAACGACGATGGCTATAGTAGTATGATAAAAAACGACGCTTGTACGAGCAACATTACAGACCGTGATGGTAATTCCCGAACGGTCTGTGGTGGCAGCGCTGATAATGGCGAGGTGGCCCCCTCCTTCCCTGAACACCTCCATTACCCGTGAGAAAGTTCCCACGTGCCAGGCCAACCCTATGTGACGAATAACAGCCGTCAGGCCTCACACCGTCGGAGCTCACACACCCGCGATGACCCACCATCAACATTTCTACTGACAAAGCTTATTAAGAATTTTCCCCTACAGGGTAACCTTCCAAGCCTCCTCAAAATAAATCTAGTGTTACCTACAGGGCTGTTGATCATGGTTATTACTCCTTTCTCAGTCCCTAGAGCTTTAAATGCAAGAACGTTATTATTTTGTACAGTGCATGGAATAAGCAGGTAAATAAAACCTGGACGAGATCATTTTTGTTTCTCGGTGAATAGCGTTCTGTGTGCTCTTAATAAAGTATCAAAATTCCAGCTCAGGAGAAGGACGGCGCAACAGCTTGATGTCCGGCCGATTTATACTAGAGTTCACAAGGCTACCAGTATGTGAATATGCCATGGGGGGAGGGGGGGGGGAGCGCAAACACTCGGGACACACCACTGCTCACCACACGCTCCTGTTCCACATGGCTGGCGGGTTATTGCCCGTTGAAGTAAGGGCTGGTGGCGGCCGCCAGGTACCCAGGTGTGCTTGCGGCACGTTCTAGCCTCCCTTCTCCCCGTATCACCACCACCCACACTTCCACACCTTACATTACCCTGTGCTAAGGTCCTATTGCCTCACACCCCCCTCACAGTATTCAAGAGATAACCTGATAAACAGCTCCAAAGGATACCTGATCAACCAGGCTGTTATTCATACGTCAGGCTGCTAGCCGCATCCAACAGCTTGGTTGACCAGTCCAGCAATAAGTAGGCCTGGTCGATGACCGGGCCGCGGGGACATTGAGCCCCGAAATCATCGCAAGGTAACCACCTTCTCCTTCCTTTCCAACCTAAATAATTCATTACATTCAAAGACTTCATAAATTTAGTACATCTACAATTTGGAAACAGTGAATACAAAAGTACAATAACTACATAAGTCACAATAACAGCACCGCACGTTAACAGTGTCGTTAACAGGAACTTTGTCGGTAAATATTTCAATGCTGACTATTCTGAACAGGTGTATGACGCTCAAAATAAATTATAATTTAGACGAAGTCAGTGACATTTAGTACAGAATTAGAGACTTGTGTACTCTGAGTATGTATACTCACCTAGTTGTCCTTGCGGGAAGTTGAGCTTCGGCTCTTTCTTCCCGCCTCTCAACCATCAATCTACTGGTGTACAGATTCCTGAGCTTCTCGAGCTCTATCATATCTACATTTGAAACTGTGTATGGAGTCAGCCTCCACCACTTCACTTCCTAGTGCATTCCATTTACTAACTATAACTACTCTGACACTGAAAAAGTTCTTTCTTGTGTTGTCTTGTGTTTGTCTGTCTTCCAACCTTCCGATAACACCTCGACATTTGCTTCCACCATTAATATAACCTGAACACCTCAATATAATAACAAACACTTTTATATACAGTATGACAAACAGCTGATGCGGCTCACTTCAATTCCATGCTTGAGTATGTCCAACAACAACTAGATTCAGCTGATGAAACTGAACGAATGAACAATAATATACTAGGATTTCAACATTGAACGTGCACGCATAAAAATGTGGGGTCGTGAAGCACATTTCGTACACGAATGAAAGACGAAGTATCCCTCAAGCCACATGCAAAAATGAGTGTACCATCACCACGGTATTGCAGAGAAAATGTGTATAAATTCCTAAACGGAAAATGAAAAGAAAAACTATGCTAATGTCAATATTAAACACCACTTGGAATACATTTCAAAATTCAGTTTGTCACACTTAGGAGAACTGTATAATTACAATTTCCAGAGGTACAGAGAAAAGGGAATGTTGAAGAGAAGCAGTGGGCGCTGGGGGTAGGTAGAGGTGGTGCTGGAAAAGGGCCAGGGCGAACGAAAATTGTATAGCAGAGGCGCTAATTTTTCAGGGGAAGGCAGGTAGCGTTGGTGGAAGAGGAAGGCGGAAGCAGTGTGCGGTGGTGGTGGTGGCAGCCGAAAGGGAGGTGGTGATGGAGGCGGGATGGTTAGGAGGGAGTAATAACGGTGTGGGCGGCACTTGGTGGCACCTGGGAGGGGAAGAGTTCCGGGTAGGTGGTCGGCGAGGTGCGCCATATGGAGCCCGCACCAGCCAAACACTCCAGGAATCAGCCGTCTGGTGTTCCCCGTCACCCTACACACCGACGCCCACCCCGTCCAACACACACACACACACACACACACACACACACACACACACACACACACACACACACACACACACACACACACACACACACACACACACGGTTGGTTGATATCACACCGAACCTGTCCCCAGAAGCCCACATCAAAAGAATATCATCAGCGGCATATGCTAGACTGGCCAACATAAGAACTGCCTTTAGAAATTTGTGCAAGGAATCTTTCAGAACCCTGTATACCACTTATGTAAGACCAATCCTGGAGTATGCAGCTCCAGCCTGGAGTCCATACCTAGTTAAACACAAGATAAAATTAGAGAAGATTCAGCGGTATGCCACCAGGCTCGTCCCGGAACTGAGAGGATTGAGCTACGAGGAAAGGCTAAAGGAGCTGAACCTCACATCCCTGGAAAACAGAAGAGTAAGGGGAGACATGATAACCACCTACAAAATTCTCAGGGGAATTGACAGGGCGGACAAAGACAAACTCTTCACCACGGGTGGGACAAGAACAAGGGGACACAGGTGGAAACTTAGTACCCAGATGAGCCACAGAGACGTTAGAAAGAATTTTTTTCAGTGTCAGAGTAGTTAATAAATGGAATGCACTAGGAAGTGATGTGGTGGAGGCTGACTCCATACACAGTTTCAAATGTAGATATGATAGAGCCCAGTAGGCTCAGGAATCTGTACACCTGTTGATTGACAGTTGAGAGGCGGGACCAAAGAGCCAAAGCTCAACCCCGCAAGCACAATTAGGTGAGTACACACACACACACACACACACACACACACACACACACACCACACACACACACCACACACACACGAGAGCACGTGATACTTCCCCCCCCCCAACAATCCAACCGTTAACTCATTAACTTCGTGTCATTCTCGACAGATACAGAATGGAGGTAAAAATTTATTGAAATCTTTTAAATGAAATACAAACCAAAATATTATTAAGCCTGGATTTTTTTTGTTAGAAAATTACCTGACCGATGATAATGACCGACCCATTAACCTCTTACGTACTAACACAACCTGTGTTGTGAATATTGAAGCAGGACAAAAGTTCCAATCAGTAACAACTAAGGTTCTCTTCCCCTGAACCATTATTATTATTAATATTACAGAGAGTAAGTTATCACACTATCGTCATGAATCAATGAGAATGTGAACGCCGTGATGAGGGTTCGAACCTATTTTCTTTCCTATAATAAAAGGTTCAAAAGAATATGTTTCGGTTCAACCTATTCCTTCGAAACTTAGTATTATTATTATTATAGAACCTTACTACAACGCCGTAGTGTTTGAATGGACTGTGAAGGAAAGATGAACGTGAGGAGTATTAAAAAAATCGATGTAACCTACATCCGAAAATTCCTTGATTTCTGGGAACTGTGGGAGGGTTTTACAGAATCATTATCCCTACTCAAGACTGGACATCACAAGGTGTGTGTTTATGTGAATTAATGTGTTAATTAGTTTTGCTTCATAATAATAATAATAATAATAATAATAATAATAACTATGATTGGAGAGAAGCTACAAATCCCAGCCACCCTCTTAAAATAACAGGATTGGACGCACCTTTTCCTATTAACACACGACCGATTGTACCTCCAATAAGCCCAACTCCAAATGGGAGAAACCCCAGGGAAGCATTACAAGAAAACCTTGATATTTTACAGTAAGCCACCTTCCTCTGCCCACCACCCTCTCGATCCTCCATCCCTCGGGCACAATTTTAATGGGATGGACCACTGATTGAGCCCACCGTCGGAGCTTCCCACATACAAAAGCCCTCTTGGTTACCCTAACTAAAAGCGTCTCTGGAGACGAGCGTGGGAGCAAGATCAATGACTTGGGAGCAAAGCTTCCCGTAGAGGCGGACTGATGCCGGCGGCCTAAGACGGCCATCAGCAGCTAATGGGGGTTGAATGGTAGAGGGTAAAGAGAAGAACGGGGTAAAAGAGACTCTCAGAGACAGGCGGCTAACATGTTTGAGACCAAGAAGGCCAACAGACAACCCCCCCCCCCAACCCCTTCAACCGTCCCATCCACATCAATCTCCACAAAATAGCAGTCAGGCAAATCCAATCCCCTCATAATAAGACGTTGCAACAGTTTCCACATATACAGATCACAATATCTAACCCTCTGAGAGGAACTGCTCATAAGATGCGTTCTGAACTCAGAAACCCACCAGAAGATATCTGCTCTGATAGCAAGCAACAGATAGCCAATGCCCAGTACGCAACAATAAGAATACCCAATAAAAACTATCAGAAAGCATGATTCCACCTTGACGTAATAAGCTCCTTGCAGTTCCTTGAAGGGGAACTGCACTCCTCAAACACGTCTATCTTTAAGCTGGAAGAGTTGTTACCAAGGTACACAGCCTCAGACCCCCACCACCACTCGGCACCTCAGTCAAAATACGACAGCACATGTTTAAAGACGATAGAGCCAACATGAAAGGCCGTGCAAGGTTCCAAAAAGAATAGTCTCGTCTAGGATGGGCAGTATTTCTGGAGAGAGATGCAGGATAATCTTCCTGATAATTATTTGATTGATTATATCATTTGTTTGGCACTGCAACATCGCTCATTGGTGAGCAATCTCCTAAAATTTTAATTTTTCATTCGGTTGAACTTCATTTTTGTACATTAAAATATGAAAATTATTATTTGCAAATATGAAAATTCTAATAAACAAAAATACTTATGTATTATATGTATTAATATTTGGAGTAAAATAAAATGCAAACATTTCCTCAAACTTGGTGGGATGAAAACAGAAAAGATGAACCACACCATGAACAAGATAGTGTATTCACCTAGTTGTGCATGTGGAGGTTGAGCTGCGGCTCTTTGGTACCGCCTCTCAGCCGTCAATCAACGGATTATTATTTTTTTACACCCCCCCCCCCCACCCAACAACTATCAGATGGCTCCGGCGCCGCAACAACCACTATCCCCGCCACGTGGGCCCCGCACCACAACAACCACCACCACCACCACGTGGGCCCCGCACCACAACAACCACCACCACCACGTGGCCCCGCGCCACAACCACCACCACGCAAGCCACGTGGGCCCCGCACCACAACAACCACCACACCACCACCCACGTGGGGCCCCGCACCACAACAACCACCACCACACCACCACGTGGTGCCCCGCACCACAACAACCACCACCACCACCACGTGGGCCCCGCACCACAACAACCACCACCACCACCACGTGGCCCCCGCACCACAACAACCACCACCACCACCACGTGGGCCCCGCCCACAACAACCACCACCACCGCCACGTGGGCCCCAGCACCACAACAACCACCACCACCGCCACGTGGGCCCCAGCCCACCACAACAACCACCACCACCACGTGGGCCCCGCACCACAACAACCACCACCACCACCACGTGGGCCCCGCACCACAACAACCACCACCCACGCACCACGTGGTCCCCGCACCACAACAACCAGCCACCCACCACCACGTGGGCCCCGCACGCACAACAACCACCACCACCACCACGTGGGCCCCGCACCACAACAACCACCACCACCGCCACGTGGGCCTCCGCACCCACAACACCACCACCACCACACCACGTTGCCCCGCACACAACAACCACCACCACCAGCCACCACGTGGGCCCCGCGCCACAACAACAACCACCACCACCACGTGGGCCCCGCGCCACAACAACAACCACCACCACCACGTGGGCCCCGCACCACAACTACAACCACCACCACCCACTACTACTACTACTACTAGCCACAACAACCACCACCACCACCACGTTGGGCCCCGCACCACAACCACCACACCACGTGGGCCCCGCGCCACAAACAACAACGACCACCACCACGTGGGCCCCGCGCCACAACAACAACCACCACCACCACGTGGTCCCCGCACCACAACCACCACCACCACGTGGGCCCCGCGCCACAACAACCACCACCACCACCACGTGGGCCCCGCGCCACACCACCACCACGGGCCCCCGCGCCACAACCACCACCCACCACCACCACGTGGGCCCCGCGCCACAACCACCACCACCACCACGTGGGCCCCGCGCCACACCACCAACAACCACACCCACCACGTGGGCCCCGCGCCACAACCACCACCACCACCACCACGTGGGCCCGCGCCACAACCACCACCACCACCACCGTGGGCCCCGCGCCACAACAACCTACCACCACCACGTGGGCCCCGCGCCACAACAACCACCCACCACCACGTGCGGGGGCCCCCGCGCCACAACAACCACCACCACCACGTGGCCCCGCTCCACAACAACCACCACCACCACGTGGGCCCCGCGCCACAACAACCACCACCACCACGTGGGCACGCAGCAAGCAACACTTTGCTGCAAATACACATCTTATATATATTATATATATATACAACATAGCCCATAATTTAACTAAAAGAATTTTATTTCAACTTTGGGGTTTGAGAATCGTAGTTACCCCGCTGAAATTCGGCTCGGGCTCCAGGTAATATTATTTCTGAAATTTATTTTGCATAATTTATAATTACACATTTCTACTAGCATGACTACATCACCCCCCCCCCCCCCACTCAGCTTCAATACCTGCCTGACCTGACCCACTTGACAGGTGTCAATACCTGACAACTGTACTCTGTCTTTTAAATATTTTACGTCCGCGGGGTGAAGGGGGTAAAAAGATATGGCAATAAAAGCCCAACAACTAAGCTGCATATTCGTCCCCTCTTGAAATGTATATAAAAAAACCAATAATTCAAGTTAAATAAATTTTCTACTCATAAACGTAGTACAATAAGTTGTTGTTGGAG
>WNGS01165339.1:24965399-24991937 GCA_020271785.1 Procambarus virginalis | reverse complement strand
TAGCTTCAAGCCAAAGCTTTACTACGTCTCTTGTACAATGGAGCTATACCTACTAATTTAAGTGCTTCTGGTATCCCACTAGCACTAATTTTTTAATACTTGTGTTGCTGGTACTTAAATTTATTTACAAATATGGAGTTCCAGGAGTCGGCCGAGACAGAGTACAGGGGCCCTGTGGCTGAGTGGTCAGCGCACGGGATTCATAGTCTGTGGGCAAAGATCTATCCCCGGCGATGGAGGAAACAAATGGGCAGTTTCTTTCATCTGATGCTCCTGTTATCTAGCAGTAAATAGGTACCTGGGAGTTAAGACAACTGCTACGGGCTACTTCCTGTGTGTTTGCGGGGGGGGGGGGAATCAGTTGATTGGCAGTTGAGAGGCGGGTCAACCGCTCAACCCCCGCAAGCACAACTAGGTGAACACAGTCAACGGACACCGTAGCAACGACAACACGAGGGTGCTAAAGGAGATGGCGATCCTCATTGTTCTTTCAAATGAGCGACAGCATGACTCTCCTTCTGCCGTCAATATACATGCAAATGGTGGCGGTGTGGGGTCAACCCCCGCACCCCGCCCCTCCCATCCCCTCTAAACCTCTCCAACCCCTACAGCCGAGACACCTATCTATGCTTCGTTCATAGATCTTTATTAGGCCTTTATTTTTATTATATTTATTTAAGATATTTGTGTTATTAGAGGTAAAACCATCTTTAAGAATAGCTGTGGCTACACGTGAGTGTAATTCTTCCATGTGGTTGCTGAACTGTTAAATTTATTAATAGTTCAGCATGACAATGTTTTGTTTTTGCATTTAAAATACCCCAAGCATTAATGTACTAGAATCTCTAGTACAGATAGCCTAGTCGATTAAGGCACGTCTGGGATGCTTCCGGACGCAGGTTCGAATCCTCGTCACGGCCTTGTGGATTTGTTCACAGCCTATGTGCTTCAGTAATGAAGGGCATGACCTGTAGCCAGTAACCTAAACTGTACCCACCAACTGAAGAGTGTGTTAAGAGAGAGCGCTGTGTTCACGCAGTAATCAGCGTTCTCATCCTCTTTATTATAATTGTTTGTTGCTGCCTGAAGCTGACTGGGATGGTAAACTACTCTGCACGGAAGATAAGATGGAAGGAGCTGAGGGAACAGTAGCACTGAATAAATTACGGTTGCATTGTCTGGTGGCTTAGGCATTTCTAGTGTCGCACCAAGATTCAATCTTAGATCCCCTTAGATCCACCCCTCAGCAAGCCACCATCATCTCACTCAAAACGTGCTACTTCCGGAGCAAGCATCAACAGATCAAGAGCAAACACCGCTCCTGTGACCAGGTAAGTCCACTACGGGCTCACAATAGCCCCTGCTACTGGAAATTGTTCCCAGTAGCTGCATCTTAAACAACAACGATCAAGTCTCTGCCTCAATGAGAGCACAAGTTACAATGCTGGCAACTCTCAACAATTTCGTCGTCGCCTTCCCCCAATACTAAGAAGCAAAAGTGGCCTTCAAATTTCCGGTGAAAAGACACGTGCGGGGTTAATCCTTGACCACCGCCGCCTCAGTAATCAATATGGCTTCCTTGGTCAAGTCAGAATTAATACCGTGGCGAGATAGGAAAGGTCTGCTACACATCCTCCAGACAACCTGTTGCTGAAGCTGGCATTCCATCCCTGTTAAGGGGAGGGCGCCCCATACAAATGGAATAGAGCATAGTTCTAGATTACTTGTGTTCACTCTGCAGCAGTTGCGGACCTGGTGGCCAAATGCATAGATTGTGTCCAGGGTAAATGGCAGGCTTGTCCGTGGCCGGTCTTGCTGAAGAATAACTATAGAAACTGGTCACAGGCACACTACAAGTTAAAAAAAAAAAAATACCAAGAGGGTAACACTGCCCAATTTCAACAGAAACAGTCAATAAAAGGCGGTACTCGGGGGAGAAAAATCTATCGAGATAGAAAAATACAAAAACTGCAACTAGCAAGGATGTATAAACACAGACATCCTGGGAAAAAATAATGTTGCAACTTCAAGGAAGGAGGGAGGAAAAGGAAGGAAGGAATGAAGGAAGGAAGGAAGGAAGAAGGAAGGAAGGAAGGAAGGAAGGAAGGAAGAAGGAAGGAAGGAAGGAAGGAAGGAAGGAAGGAAGGAGGGAGCGAGGAGGAAGTGAGTGAGTGATGTGTGTGTGTGTGTGTGTGTGGTGTTGTGTGGTGTGTGGTGTGTGTGTGTGTGTGTGTGCAGCGTGCGTGCGTGCGTGCGTGCGTGCGTGCGTGCGTGCGCGTGCGTGCGTGCGCGTGCGTGCGTGCATGTGCGTGCGTGGGTGCGTGCGCGTGCGTGCGTGCGCGCAGCAGCCAGCAGGTGTTGTGGTCAATCGCTGTGATTTTAGGGGAGATAGCTGCATGGGGTTCTGGGAGGGGGGGAGGGATTATGAGATGGGGTAGCAAGGAGGGGAAAGAACAGTAAAGTTGTGCACCCTCACACCACCACCCACAGTCACAGTCACAGTCACAGTCACACACACACACACACACACACACACACAGTCACACACACACCCAGTCACACACACACACAGTCACACCACACCACACCACACAACACACACACACACACACACACACACACCACACACCACACACACACACACACACCACACACACACACTGGCAATTTAACTAAAATAATATCATTAGGAAGTGATGTGGTGGAGGCTGACTCCATACACAGTTTCAAGTGTAGATATGATAGAGCCCAATAAGCTCAGGAATCTGTACACCTGTTGATTGAAGGTTGAGAGGCGGGACCAAAGAGCCAGAGCTCAACCCCCGCAAACACAACTAGGTGAGTACACACACACACACACACACACACACACACACCACACACACACACACACACACACACACACACACACACACACACACACACACAGTTGATTGACAGTTGAGAGGCGGGACCAAAGAGCCAAAGCTCAACCCCCGCAAGCACAAATAGGTGAGTACAAATAGGTGAGTACACACACACACACACACACACACAAGCCTCCTCCACCAGCCATCCAGCATCCTCCACCACTAAGGGGTCTGGAAGCTGAGTAGACAGCGCACGGGATTCGTAATCACGTGGGCCCGGGTTCGATTCCAGGTGCCGGCAGAGACAAGTAGGCAGTTTCTTTCACCCCTGATGCCCCTGTTACCTAGCAGTAAATAGGTACCTGGTAGTTAAGACAGCTCTTACAGCCGTCTCCATACGGCTGGGTGGGTGCGTGCGTGTATGTGGAGAGAGAAAAATTAATTAGTTAGTAATAATTGATTAATTGACAGTTGAGAGCCGGGCCGAAAGCGTAGGAGCTTAACCTCGGCAAGCACAACTAGGTGAATCCTAACCACGTCCCTTCAAGCGCGTTCAACAGGGTTCTTGGTTAATGGTATCTTTACCATTAACCAAGACATTCTGGATATTATAGACGTAGGTTAAAGGCAACAAGAGCAGAAATAAAAGCTCCCTGGATTTCTTCACAAACACTGGATGGCAAGAATGCTTCATACGAAGACAGGCCAGGGAGGTCATCTTGTGTGTCTAACATCAAGAACACGCGAAAAATAAACGCGTTATAGTGTTCATTTTAGTAATTAAGTTGATCGCTAGTATTTAGTTGTTCATGGGGATCAAATATAATCATCAACCGGTAACAGTGATGTGAAACTAGTTACCTTTAACTAAAATATGTATTAAACGTATGGGATATAAGGTATCTTCAAGGGCACAAGGGGATAAGAGTGTAAGGGACAAGGGGATAAGAGTGTAAGGGACAAGGGGATAAGAGTGTAAGGGACAAGGGGATAAGAGTGTAAGGGACAAGGGAAAGGTGCAAAAATATAGGAAAAAAACAGACTGAGGAGAAATGGAAGTGTTAAAAAAATAATGTGAAAGGAGTGCAAGATTGGGAGGGGTTAGATGGGCGGGACTGTGGGAGGGGAGAGTTTACTGGAAGAGACCCGCTAAACACAAGGGTGGCGAGATTTGGCGCTGCAGCACAGGTCGACAACCCACGGAGTAATGTTTTTGTCCTGGGCAAGAACACTCCCCAACCCCCCCCCCCCCCCTTTAACTTCCCCTACCCCCCCAACTTCCTCAATGGCTGACACCACTCGCCTTCCTAGATCATCCATATCTGACACTATTCGACTACTGACTTAATTCAGAGCACGAAGTGTTATATTATTAAGTGCTCATCAATTACAACCCAAAAGGTGAACTTCACAAGAGTAGGCTGCAAAGAATTTGTTTGTCAAACAAAGCCACGTGCCAGACTCGACTCTCCGTGCAGCCAGCACGTTAAGCCAAGCAGGAAATTTGATCCTTAACGCATACATATATTTTGTGATGACGTGCGGGTCGTGTAGGTGTGTTTGATGGCACGGTGGCACGCACTCTGCTGGGTCACAGGAAGAGGGTTTACCCGACCATGCCACGAATGCCACACTTTCCTTTAGTGACAATACCAACGCCGTAACTTGTCATCGAGACCAGGCCAGAGTTCCCGCAATTTCCAGTACTGTATTTAATTATTATTTGTTGGTGCGGACTGCTCAATCTCACACACATACACCTTTCACTTAACTTCCTTGATCAACATTTTTCGTTTTTCGAAACGTTTTTTTCAAACGTTTTTCTTTATGTGACAGCGACACAAACAAAGTCCAGGAGGCAGGGAGGGAACTATCAGCAGAAAGCGACTATATAGCACTGGGAAGGGGGCCAGAATAAGGATTTGGCATGGAACGGGGGGGGGGGGGGGAAGGAATGGTGCCCAACCACTTGGACGGTCGGGGATTGAACGCTCACCTGCGTGAAGCGAGACCGTCGCTCTACCGTCCAGCCCAAGTGTGGATGGTAGAGTTCAGGAGCAATAATGATGTCTCAGAAGACACACACCTCTCCTCTGCTTCCCTGCCTCATGCTCTCCCAGCAAGGACGCTCACACAAGTACTTGCACATATTAACGGATCTAAGCAAATGATAAGGTTAGTCATATTTCTATGAACCAAATACGATATATAATGAACGATAGACGCAACATTTAATAGATTTAACAAAGTAAAAATATGATCGCCTGATTGACAACACTAAACTTTTCATACCTTGAGGTGCTTCCGGGGCTTAGCGTCCCCGCGGCCCAGTCGTCGACCAGGCCTCCTGGTTGCTGAACTGATCAACCAGGATGTCATAAGGTACAAACAAAAAACACACGAAGATTAACCTTAACATCAATATACTGTTGAACCTAAACATAGAGACAACGGAGTAGACATGATAGACAACAGTCTCTAGGCACTGAGACCGAGGACATTACAAGGTTGAATACGGAAACTTCATAACTTCATGGCAGAGGAATTCCAAAAACGTGTTTATGCATCCAGATAATGGAGGGCAAATGGTACCTGCTTGATGGGGTTCTAGTTCTTCTACTCCCCAAGCCCGGCCCGAGGCCAGGCTTGACTTGTGACAGCTTGGTCCACCAGGCTGTTGCTCGGAGCGGCCCGCAGGCCCACATACCCACCACAGCCCGGCTGGTCCGGAACTTCTCTTAGAAAAGTCCAGTTTTCTCTTGAAGATGTCCACTGTTATCTTGAGGTTATCTTGAGATGATTTCGGGGCTTTTAGTGTCCCCGCGGCCCGGTCCTCGACCAGGCCTCCACCCCCAGGAAGCAGCCCGTGACAGCTGACTAACACCCAGGTACCTATTTTACTGCTAGGTAACAGGGGCATCAGGGTGAAAGAAACTCTGCCCATTGTTTCTCGCCAGCGCCCGGGATCGAACCCGGGACCACAGGATCACAAGTCCAGCGTACTGTCCGCTCGGCCGACCGGCTCCCTTACCGGTTGTTCCGGCAATATTTCTTATAGTCGCTGGGAAGACGTTGAACAACCGCGGACCTCTGATGCACTACTACTACTGTACTACTGATTAGAGGAAGACTTAGAAGCTAATACGATACATTAGCTTCAAAAAGATAGAAAAAAAGGAACTGGGGCTCAGAAGCCAAAACTCAATCTCATCTAGAAACAATTGAGTAACCAAACACAATTCGTCCCCACCCTTAAGTGCTTGAAAAGTAGCAGCTCACAAATATCATCGTTTTTATGCATCGGTAGGTTGGGTTAGGAGGGTGGCTTGGGTTGGGATGGGTCCATATGCTTCTGGTTTGGTTAGCAACGTGTATTGTATACGTTGTGACAAATGAAGAACGGACTGCACCCCCCTCCCAACATTCATACATGGAAACATTACCATGCACATAATACATACATATATGTATCATACATGTAATATTACCATACCTCGCCTACAAAATTTAATACCATTCCTAAGTAAACGGAAAATCAAACACCAAAGGTGACGCATATTGCACAAAGTGAATACCAAGCCCACTTCTGAACTTCACAAATCACGACGTTAATTGGCCGAGCGCAACTTGCGGCCCGTGTATGAGCTCGGTTAAACCCTGATAATCTAATTAGCAGGTAGAGCAGCTTTGAGGCACACCTCGACTGCTGGCCAGAGAGGCAGGGAAAGAGGACAAGGGAACGGATTCTTAGACTAGCCATAATTTGCCGAGGGTGCAGCTTCACATTAACCCTCCACCGACAGCCACTCCCAGTACAGCGTCTTCCAGGATAGACTGGCCCCTCCTTCAAGTTAAAACAATCACTTCCAGCATAAGTCACCTCTAAGTTCACTACACGATGCAAGCCAACCAACGGCACCATTACCCTTCGCAGCACCTGTGGCCGGTTTCTTTTAATTGTTCTACTTCCTTGAAGCTCGGCCAGACCCGCAGCTTCGCTGATCCTGCCAGTCCTACAAGAATTGAAATCCGTCATGTTTTAACCGTCCACTTTCGTACAGGAAATATTTCTACCCTCTGACAGCTTGAGGTTCAAGCCACTGAAACACTGGCTCTGGGCGTTTTAGATTTATATGGTGGTTATAAATAGGAGCTGCCTCGTATTGGCCAATAGGCCTTCTGCAGTTACCTTTGTTCTTGTGTTCTTATGTGCCTCCAGCACAACGTACAGTGGAAGAAATGGTACTTAAAGTGAAGACATTTTATAAGCAGTACTTTATGTTTGTGCTCACCCACACATAAAAGAAATGGAAGAATATAGAATTGAAGAGCAGGAAGCTAAAAGACATAAGGAAACAAAGGAGAGGAATTAAACAAAAGAAATATATGTAAGACAAAGTGAGGGGGATAGGGGGGGGGGTTGAAGCAGACAAGCAGATGTTTGAAAGGGAGACTGCCAGAACAAACAAGAGAAGGGAGTTAGCCAGGCAGGTATGGGAGGGAGAGGAGGAAGAAATAGCTTAGTGGGCCCTGAGGCCAGAACCATGAAAAGGGTTAAGGAAAACCGGTTGATCGGCGCACACGGGGGAGGGAATCCTATTCAGGGAGGGGAAATTGTTTGTGGAAGGGAAAATATTTCAACGAGGAAATGAAAAACTGATAGGTTTCAGAGGGGGATACCAGCTAGTTTAAACAAAAATAGCTGGGGGTAAATACCAGCTGGGAATAACCAGATGGTTAAAAGAAAATAAAAACATGTTATAATACGAAAATTACACCAATGAAAAAATCGTTTTAGATTTACCAAGAGATGATTAAGCAATCAGTTATACTGATTAATTGTAACCGGCTCAACATACCCTCAGGAGTGATCCATCGAACACTTAGTCTGTCTCCTATCTTTTAGCCAAGGAGGTACCACCAACCTTACACGACTGTCTTCCCAGTGATACTTTTCTTGTCGCTTCACTGGTGATAAAATATGAAGAACAATTAGATATGGGAAAGCAATAGCTGCACTTGTGCTACATTGACATTAGGAATAATATCGGTTCTGACCAGACAGTAAGCGTTGGAATAACCAGCTATATAATCACACACACAAATCACAATTACGTGATGCATCAAATAAACAAATAAATGTCGTAGCTCAGTCGATTAAGGCAGCGTCTGGGATGCTCTCGGACGCAGGTTCGAATCCTCGTCACGGCCCTTGTGGATTTGTTCAGCTATATAATAAATTATATATATCAAGGAATAGAGATATTCTTTAGATATAAGAAAAAATACAGATGCTGGATTAAACTAATACCGAAAGGAACAAGTTTCATTACCGTGGAAAATAAGATCTGTAGTCTTCCTAGAGATATCGCATTAATAGCGGCTAACTGATCGCGCTCTTGGTAAAAAAAACAAGAATGAAAACCTTTAAATGAGCTGTGGGAAAATAATGAGCGGAAACTTGTTAAACAAAAAACACCACAGTTGCTAAATTACTTAACAGTACCAAGTAAACAAATATCCAATATTGGTAATTAAGACTAATTGGCTATTCCTCCCAAGGAAAAACACAATTTGCCAGCAAGCGCAACTGACTAGCGCCAAAGTTCCTGCCCTCCTACACCACCAACCACAGCCACCACTGCTGCTTCTACACCACCATACTCATCACAATAAAATTAAGACTTTCACTACTAGATAAAAGCAAGCTCAAGTTTTTTTTTCTTTTAATGAAGAATGACATCACTACAACAAGCAAAAACAGTATGTACATAAGAAGGCTCAAGCAGAACTCTATTTAGCCTGACACCAACGATTCTTAAACAAAGGGAGTATCTAGAAGGGAAGGGAACTATCAGGGGGGAAAGCGCCAAGCCATTACGACTATATAGCACTCGAAAGGGGTCAGGATAAGGATTTGGGATAGGACGGGGGAAAAGGAATGGTGTCCAACCATTTGGAGGGTCGGGGATTGAACACCGACCTGCACGAAGCGAGACTATGACCACACGAGAAGTGGTGGTGTAGAGGGGTGTGGTAGCCAGCCAGTAAGTCCCACCCACCCTGTGACCCCCGGGGGCGTGCCTGCAGTATGGCACCACTCGCACTGCCTCGTATACACCTCCCATTGGCAGGTTAGTGGCTCTCCTGCATACTGGGAAGGAATTTGTGACACATACTGCCATCGTTCTGCCAAAATACTGTACAATTAGTGTCTGCCGCCGCCGCCTCTGTCCCGGCTGGAAAATATCCGTTCAGCAGACACTTCTGACCGATAACCACACACTACACTTGTTTACCCAAAATGTGTATTGATACCCCTCTCCAAATAATGTGTCTGCTCCCTCGCTCTCATATCAACCGTCTCATATTTCCCCATCACTACGGCCAGACTCTCATCTTCCTTACTCACATCTCTCATTATTAGCACCTACGAACAAACGGGAGTAATAACAGTATAAGAGTGGGGAGGCCCATAATGGCGTGGAGGGCATCAAAGGAAAACGGAGCAATTTCCTTTTGGGTTCGTGACCAGAGTGTAAAGGTGACCTGGACTGCACTAAAGATAATGTTTAGAACAATCCCATTCCTCCAGTCCTATACCACACCAAGTTACCACTAGTGAGGCCAGTGGTAACGTGTGCCACTAACGAGGCCAGTGAGCACAACCAGGCCAGAGCCTTACCACTGCCCATAGGTTACAAGTAATCCACACAACTATTTTTTTGTTAAGTGAACAGTCATCACTGAGCTGATGTGCGAGCTATAAGCAAACATCAGACAGATCCAATCGCCGAAGAGGTAAGCACCGCAGCTGCTTATGGCACCTGTGATATTTTCTTGAAATTTCAACTGCAGCCCGACCCGAGACCTTTCAAGTGTTATTCTCTAATTGTACGTGGTCTCTTTATCCCCTCCCAATTCTTCTCTCCCCCTCCCTCCCCATCCCCGCTGTTTTTAAGAAACTATTTTAGTGCAGATTAGGAACTTTATGCTATTTGATCAAGTACTGGTGAGATGTCTTCTACATCGCAGAGAGTACTACAACCAACAGCCACACCAGTAAGTGCACGTGAGCCGCACATTAGGGTAAGTGTCTCCACCTAAACACACCAAAATCATTCCCAGACCGCGCATTACAGTCCATTTACTGATTAAAAATACGTGATGCGATATAGTTTTGCAGCTTAAGGCTCGAGAATAATTTCACCGGAAGGGGCACTCGGCACTTTATAACATTTCCTACTCGTGCACTGATCACCAGAGTCCACACGAGTTCTTGGAAGGAACACACACATGCCGTGACAACAACAGAATTACGTGCCTCGCTCAACTCAAAAACTGCCAAATTACCACCATGCCCTTCACAAGACAACGGTGCTGTCACTCTCCTCACTACCACCACTACGCTGTCTCTTATCTTCACTATCACCACAACACTATCCCTAATTTCTCACTCACCACAACAACACTGTCCCTCACAACACTACGACACTGTTCCTCACAACACTACGAAATATCACCTTAAAATATAGTGTAGTACAAAATGTCGGTTTACAAAGCTGGTGCATGCTGGGTGCTAAGACACTGTCGTCCCCCCCCCCCCCCACCTCCCAATAGCAGCAGCTGCTTACAACTGACAAGTTGATATATAGCAGAGGAACCTCACGGCACCAACAATACTTCGTCGCTTCCCACAGGACTCTACACACACACTCGGCACGCAACACCCCCGTCCACACACTACACAATTCCTCTTCCTGTTCACACCCAACATACAAAAGTTGCAACCCTTAAGTAACACTCCAAGTTACTTAAGGGTTGCGCAAGTTACGCACTCCTTGCTACGATCACTGTTACCCCACACTGCATCACCAAACACATCCTTGGTGTGCTTGGTGAGGCACAGACTCGATAACCTTAGGTTTCGTGCAAGTGTTTTAATAAAAGTGTACCCTATTGGCTTGCCATCTCTCTGATTGAAATATTCTTCTTTAAATTTTAAATTTTGCCCCGAGGGGCGAGTTTATTGGGCAGCACCACTCATCTTGTGAGTGGACACACCGCCATAGTGACAGTATTGGGCAGCGCCACTCATCCTGTGAGTGGACACACCGCCATAGTGACAGTATTGGGCAGCGCCACTCATCCTGTGACTGGACACACCGCCATGGTGACAGTATTGGGCAGCACCACTCATCTTGTGAGTGGACACACCGCCATAGTGACAGTATTGGGCAGCGCCACTCATCCTGTGAGTGGACACACCGCCATAGTGACAGTATTGGGCAGCGCCACTCATCCTGTGAGTGGACACACCGCCATAGCAGCATGTACAACACTCCCCAATAGAAAGAAAACCCGCTGGGTTGTTCATCCTGTCACTTGTACTCAGACACAGCTGGGACTTGCTTAACTGGCTCAAGTGAACAGCTCCTCAAACAAGAAGATAACATCTGTCAACCCTTAAAAGCTTAATATTATTCTTGTCATCAATCTTATTTTCCTTCATTTTGAGACATGGTACTTGTTATTTAAATGCGATTAGTTATTGAGTTAGGTTCGCCCACTATTAAATTAGTCACAAAATGATAGTGGGGTTATTTTATATATTTATATAGTGTCATTATATATATTATTATAGAAGGGCCGGAAATAATGTGGCAACACCCTACAACCGCTAATATTTAATTTAAATTTTAGGTTCTTACACTGCTACTTTGCATACCCAACCTATCCAGGCAATCAGCTGGGCCATTTGTCTTGCTCTGGACTGTCCACTTTCCACCAGGACAGGAATCGGAGGGACATGTACCAACACTAATATGTCTATCGACCCCCCTCCCTCAAACCAGTTAAATTTAGTTAGTTAGTACAAACCAGTTAGTACAACAGTCCATGTTTTGTACGTGTACACCCCCCCCCCCCTACTATCATTTTGTTAAATGGGTTGAATGGAACACACTGTAATCTTTCCCCCACTGTCTAGCGATTATTACGTTGTCAAAACTTTGCGGAGTGAATTTGTTTCCAAGGCCTTGTTTCGACCATATTTCAGGTTTGCTGAAGAACATAAAAGAAACACTATTAGTTATTGACTAATACGCTTCGAACACAAGGACAAACATTTTGATAATACGTTAGGGTATCTTCAGAATCCACCCAAAGTTTCTTAACCATCCTGGAAGATAATTATAGCTAAACACAGCTCGTCTTAGACCTTAGCTCAGAGATCTTTCATGTAGACTGGCAGCCTTGTCTATCCCAACTCTTTAATATGAAAAGCTACCATTAATCAGATTTTATCTACATTAGTGCTGACTAACTTGCGCACTGGATGAACGAGACCCTTATCCCACCTTCACAGTGTTCTCCATTATAAGGCACATAGGACCTAATATAAATCTAACTTGCAAGCAAAATCTTATCAATCACAACTATCATAATTATGAAGTGTGTGAATGAAATATGGGAAATAAACCATACAAGTTTGCAGGAATGTTTAAACAGGATATGTGTACGGTTTAAAGTGCAGGCTAAACATCCAACCCCCCCCACCCCTTTTCTCCAACATTATCTCCAACGTACGATGGTAGAAAGTTGGAGGGGTGGGGATGAAGGAGGGGTGGGGATGAAGGGGGGTGGGATGAAGGAGGGGTGGGATGAAGGAGGGGTGGGGATGAAGGAGGGGTGGGGTGAAGGAGGGGTGGGGATGAAGGAGGGGTGGGGATGAAGGAGGGGTGGGGATGAAGGAGGGGTGGGGATGAAGGAGGGGGGGGATGAAGGAGGGGTGGGGGATGAAGGAGGGTGGGGGATGAAGGAGGGGTGGGGGATGAAGGAGGGGTGGGGATGAAGGAGGGGTGGGATGAAGGAGGGGTGGGGATGAAGGAGGGGTGGGGATGAAGGAGGGGTGGGGATGAAGGAGGGGGGGGGGGAAAGGCGATGGTGGAGCTAGCCAGTGAGAAAGCTTACGACCTCCTAGATAGCAACAACAGTTCCTGGTATGAGTTAAGGAATGCACACATACCCTCCATTGGAGGGTATAAATAGCCTAAGCTACTCGATCCCTTTCAGATGTATTTTACCGTCTCAATAAACGTACTTGGACATAAGCGAATAACATAAGAGCTCTCGATTAGAGAAGACAAAGCACATCCCAACATAATAAACTCATTTTTGTGCGTATAATACGCCGGCTTGACTCCTTCAACCTTCATCATCTAAGGAAATGTAGATGTTTATCTCTCAGAATGTTTGGTAATATGTTTATTGTTTGTGATGTGTGTATATGTATGTATTAACATGATATACTGAACTGGGTGAGAATAGCTTGAGCTACCTCATCCCTTTGTGTGTATTTTACCTCAATAAACTTATTTCAATTTCATCTTCTAAAACGTAAGAAAGTACAAACCAACGCCCCAGTAAGCCTACTGGTCCCCCCTCGCGCCAGCTCCCAGTCTCCACCCATCCACTAACACCTTAATGAAAACAGTAATTGTTGTGTGCACAGATAACTGAAGCCCCGAGGATCTTTAGAGTCGTATAAACAAATATTAACCTAAGCTTTGGATCAGGTATACAATTTTCGATTTGGGTCCGAGGGTTTATACCCACAGGATGAACACCGTTAACCTGTCCTTCACCCTTTGGCCAGAAATGGTGCTTTACAAACCTCGATCTGTATTCGGGTCGTTGCAATACGCAATCCCCCCCCCCCCACCAGGAAAAGGTAATGTTTCGAATAGCAGGAAGATGGGAGTTCCCCCCCTCTCTCACCGACATATCAGGTAGGTATCACCGACATATGGGCATAGGCATCCTAGTATTTACCTGGGCCCCCTGAGGAAGGGAGAGGCAACCCATGGTGGTGGTGGCGTGACCAGCTGTTCTTACTGGCTAGTCATAGATTTACTGCACCAGTCCACCACTGCCGTCGGGAACAAAGCCCACCTCCCCCACCCCCTCCACCTTCAACCAAACACGAGATGGAGCTCAACACCCACACACCGAGGGCGGGACTCAAATTATCCACAGGAATATCAGTGGAACTTCAACCTCAGAGGGAGGAGAGAACTGGAGTGAACCTATGGAGAGCCATACGTATATACGATAGCAACCAAATATTTGGAGACCAAATATACCAGCACGGCTCCTCAAGAACTGTAGAGGGAATATACGTGCTTACGTGTCCAAAAGATTATCTCCCCGTAACCTAATCCCTCCATCCCCAACCTTAATTTCCTGTCAATCCCCAATTCCCCACAGAGCCCGGAACTCCCACCTCGCCACTAGACTTGCCAACATTCTCCTGCCCGCCCATCCTCTCCAACTCCCTTGGCCTTCACTAAATCCTATATTTTTTTCTTGCGGCATTTTTTTTTATCCAATATCCCTTTTCTCTTATATTCCTTAGAGAAATGGAGTCTAATGCCTTACTTACATTAAATCATTTTAACACTTAATAAATTTGTAAATAAATTTAAATTTATTATTATTATTATTCCAATATATATATATATATATATATATATATATATATACATATATATATATATATATATATATATATATATATATATATATATGGTCGATTACTCTTTATATATTACTCTATACCCAGCATGTAACCATATATATATATATATATATATATATATATATATATATATATATATATATATATATATATATATATATATGCGAACAAGCCTGAATGGTCCCCATGACCATTCAGGCTCATTCAGGTCCCCACTGTACATACCAGTTGCGTTGCTCCTGGGAGTATGGGTTCGAGTCACTTCTGGGGTGTGAGTTTTCATTCATATATATATATATATATATATATATATATATATATATATATATATATATATATATATATATGGTCGACTACTCTATATATATTACTCTATACCCAGCATGTAACCAATATTGTAACTTTTTTGTGTGTGTAATGACATTTTCAAATAAAGTTAGATAAATATACACACTTACCAAAAGAATAGGGGTGGTAGGAGAAGAAAATATCAAAGTGTTCAGTGAGGATCCACAAGGTCTTCTGAGTACTCTTTATTTTGTTGACCAGACCACACACACTAGAAGGTGAAGGGACGACGACGTTTCGGTCCGTCCTGGACCATACTTTCGGTCCCTGGACCAAGTCGATTGAGTATGGTCGATTACTCTTTATTTTCTTCTCCGAGGCTATGGGTCCCTACACTTGCACCAGAGGTGGTACCCTTTCTAGGTTGAAAAAATTATACGTTTGTGTAAAACGCTCAAAAAAGGACTGTTGAACAAAAGTAAAAAAAATGTATACTTAAAAAAAAAACAATTAGTAAGCTTGACCTGACCTGTCCAATGTTGCCGTTTTAGATTCAGCTACCCGGAACAACAGTTGCAAAATAGCACGGGCTATGGTGAGCCCGTAGTGGACTTACAGCCCAACCCCGTACAGCCCCGCTCCTGTGCCAGGTAACTGTTGGAACTGTCCCAGCAAACCTCGGGGTTATACAGTACATATACGTGCTATATACTAGGGCTAGGAATGTTTAAGGCTGTATTTTGACAGTTTTCGTTCCTTTATAAATATACATGGTTGTGACCATGGTTGGTTGTGACCATGGTTGGTTGTGACCATGGTTGGCTGCAACCGTCCATGTACGTCCCACTAAATTGTGGCTGTTATCCTTTGTAATTTTAGGATGGGCTGGATATCATTAATTAGTAAATTGGACAAAACTGCAGTTGCCAGTAGAGGAAGCTAAGTGTAGTGATACTCAAGAGTACTGCAACAGGCAGTGTCATGAACGATGATTAATGAGGTGTACAGACCACCTGATTGACTGATTGGTGCAGATTAAGCCACCCAAAAGGTGGCACGGGCATGAATAGCCCGTAACAGACCAGTTGGAATTGGAGCAGATTTAGATATAAGTCTATCCAATCAACCAGGTAGTCAATACGTAGTCAGAGGCCTTCAGCAATTTCCTTAATAAGTTAATAGATATTAATTTGCAATCATAAGCGTGGCACGCCACACTGAAGCAAATATGTTTTCAAAACTGCCAATAATGCACGCTGTGTGGGGGCGGGTAGTATCAAAACTAACCAATAACTTTCTAACGCCAAGCCCTATCAGAGAAGCTCAAAAATGACAGTTATCAGGGCGCCTGATAACTGAGGAACTAGCAATTTAACAGCCTCAGAACTTTTATAATAATAACAAGTTTTGCCAGCCAACCCATGAGGGGTGAGAATAGAAGACCACGAGCCCGTTATGATCATTGCCATTAGTTCTTAGTGAACATGCAGCTCTCACTGCCTTACCCACTAATACCCCAGGCAGTCAGTGGGGTCACGCACTTACCTCTCCCGCCTCCCCAGCCCACAAGACGTCTCACCCACAAGGTACCCCCCCCCCTTCAAGAAAGAAGTCAACCTCCCTCAAGAAAGAAGTCAACCTCCCTCAAGAAAGAAGCCTAACCCCCCACCCTAAAGAAAGGAGCCACACCCACCGTAACACACCCCGGGGGGGGGGGGGAATCAGTTGATTGAGTGACAGTTGAGAGACGGGCTGAAAGACGAGAGCTCAACCTCCGCAAGCACAACAAGGTGAATACAGCAACACACCACTCCGTAATGCCCCCTTATGCACATTTATGCCTTGCCCACCGACTTTTTGAACAGTAAAATCACTGAAAAAAAATTCAAAAAGATATTACTCTGAAGTGCGTCAACACAATCACTAAAAGGCTCTCATCTCTACACCAATTACCACACATTATTCCTATTATGCTTCCCACCCGTACATTTACTAGGCAACTGTACTTACATTGCAAAAAACCTATCTATGGGAGGTCTTTCCCAACCTTCCTCCCACAACTGCCACAAGCAAGACATTGTCATCAACTGGGGATCGTGATCATCAGACACGGTCCATAACGTCGGTACCCTGTAATTTTCCTGGGTGTAGACGACCTTATATGCCTCTCTCCATGCCCTATGCTTTTTTTTCTGCTGCCGTTGTTACTATTGTTATATTTAACTACAGCGCCTTGTGATCGTCCCGAGGTACTCACCTACTTGTGCTTGCGGGGGTTGAGCTCTGGCTCCTTGGTCCCCGCCTCCCGAGGTGTTTATACATCATTGCAGTTTTCGTGTAGATGTGTTACTAAAGCTACCCTATACGTGAGGGACAATTAGCTGACTTCTTACAGATGTCCAAACCAAACAGATTTTATTAACACTACCAAAGGATACCTGATCAAGGGGGCTGTTAGACCCGCGGTCTGGTCTCTAGGTTCCGTGGCCCCAAGACCACGACGCAGGTGCATCGTTTCCCAGAACCATCAAAAGGTAGACACAAGGTAGATACCAATCTTTTAAGTATTTTACCGATATTGCTCATATCAGCTCAATTTTACTGGGGGGCCAAGGCTTTTTACTGGGGGGGCCAAGGCTTTTTACTGGGGGGGCAAGGCTTTTTAGTGGGGGGGAAGGCAAGGCTTTTTAGTGGGGGGGGCCCCAAGGCTTTTTAGTGAGGAGCCCAAGGCTTTTTAGTGGGGAGCCCAAGGCTTTTTAGTGGGGAGCCCAAGGCTTTTTAGTGGAGGGGGGGCAAGGCATTTTAGTGGAGGGGGGGCAAGGCTTTTTAGTGGAGGGGGGGGGGCAAGGCTTTTTAGTGGAGGGGGGGGGGCAAGGCTTTTTAGTGGAGGGGGGGCAAGGCTTTTTAGTGGGGGGAGGGGTCAAGGCTTTTTAGTGGGGGGAGGGGCCAAGGCTTTTTAGTGGGGGGAGGGGCCAAGGCTTTTTAGTGGGGGGCCAAGGCTTTTTAGTGGGGGGGCCAAGGCTTTTCAGCTCTGTCCCCCCAAGAATACTTGGGTATCATGTCATCTTTCCTCCAAAAATCAAACACCTCTAGACTGAGGCGGTCCGTCTAATTACCCAAAGCTACTCAAAGCCACCCAAATCCTCCTAGCAATACTAAGTGATGAAGAACTATGATATATTCACTCCCTATAATGCTGGTGCTGGATGTGGAAACATGAAAAAACGTATTTTCATTCTGAAATAATCATTTTATAAGGAAATTAGACGAAACTAAGTGGCAGGCAAAGCCACAGGAAGTCGACACTCCAAGCGACAATGTTATGGCTTTGGGTAATTAGATGGCCTCAGTTTCGTTATAAAATGATATTATTTCAGAGTAAAAATATAATTTTTCATGTTCATTTAGCTCCAACGTTACAATGAGTAAATTGATTCATATTCTTTATTCAGGTAAAGGTACATCCATTGAGTTACATACATAATGATGGACTTAAAGATAAGAGATAGTACATACAATACTTAAAAGTCACTAGTACGCAAAGCGTTTCGGGCAATACATCATAGAAATATATCATAGTTCTTCATCATTTACGTAATCCTAGGAACATTTGGGTAGCTTTGGGTAATTAGACTGACCCGACCGAGGGAGCTGAGAGCCCGTAATCCACCATCCGGAAAAAATACATTTAATCCCTTGACACTCAACTAAAACTAATCGTAGTTCAATTCCGGAGCCCGCTCGGTATAGATGACCCAGCTACTATAACAAGTCGAACGGGAGACATTTCCCGTCACGCAGGGTGCAGCCGCACCTCCACAGATCTCCAGTATCATCTATTGATACTGGTTTCTTGAGATTATCTTGAGATTATCTTGAGATGATTTCGGGGCTTTTTAGTGTCCCCGCGGCCCGGTCCTCGACCAGGCCTCCACCCCCAGGAAGCAGCCCGTGACAGCTGACTAACACCAGGTACCTATTTACTGCTAGGTAACAGGGGCATAGGGTGAAAGAAACTCTGCCATTGTTTCTCGCCGGCGCCTGGGATCGAACCCAAGACCACAGGATCACAAGTCCAGCGTGCTGTCCGTTCGGCCGACCGGCTCCTGGTAATGGCTCAAAAGGGCCACCACTTACGGGCTATTCGTGCCCGTGCCACCTTTGGGTGGCTTAATCTTCATCAATCAATCTAAAAAGTCGTACACTTATTGAGAAATATAAAAACCGAAAACAGTAGTTGTGCCGTTCAGACCGAGAAACTCTATGAATAGATAACAAGAGAGCAACAGACAACAATAAGTCAACAAGAGACACGCTGTTGACTTAGATAATGAAGGTGGAGACGAGACATACCAGAGGAAATTTAATCTTTTGTTTATATAATTTTAGCATTAACATTAAAGGAACACGAACACGGTCCTGTGGCGCAGTAGTCAACGCCACAACCCTATGTTCGATTCCAGACAGCATGGAGACGTTTCGGCAAGTTTTCTTTCACCAGATTTCCTGGAGCATACCTGGATGATGGGCAATGGTGGGTTGCTTCTTGGAAAGGTCAGTCGTTGGCCTAGAAGTGACTGTCAGCTTTCTGTATTATTAACATGTGTATTAAGTTTGTGAGGAGGGGTTACGTAAATTAATTTCGAAATTTTATGAGGGGGAGTGTAGTTATAATCACTACAAAATACATTGGAGACGAAAATATATATGGAGACAAAATACATTCTCATATTAAGAGAAAATAGGACAAGAGGCGTCGTTAGAACATTAAAATCGTATAAGCAAATGAGTCTTAAGACACATAAGGTGTCTTAATTATAAGTAACTGGTAGTCAACAGGTAGTCAAAACAAAGAACTTCAATCGAGAGTGGATGCGAAAAGGTAAGCACAGTGTTCATATCTCGGATAATCAAACTGACACAAAGCCGTGCAAAGCAGTGCAAGCTTCCATTCAACAAAAGTCATTGAGAAAAAGAACGGGAGACACTCGAAGATCTCGTCCCAAATATGGAAATAAAACACTTGCTGGAACTAAAGCCATGGCTGAAAATGCAGAACACACCCAATGAAGAGTTTAAGTAAAAAAAATATTTCAAGAGGCAATTAGACAAATTCCTGTAGTTAATGCCAAATCGACAAGTAATAGCGGATATGTAGGCCTGCTGGGCGACGCTTACAACAACCTAACCGATCAAGTTACCACCAGACTAGCCTGGCACCAGACCGGACATCGGGAATAGAACAGCAGCTCTGGAAACTGACCACAAGTGAACAACTTTTATATCTGTGTTACCGTATCTGCATTACCTTGCCAACTTCAATCTATATCCAGAGATGATGGATAAACAGCCAGCCAGCAAAGGAGAGCAGAACAACAACAAGGTGATACTAGCAGCGGTCCCACACCCACAGTAAAGTAGGTGTTGTATCGAGCGAGACCCCAAAACTTGGGGAAGGAAAAGTTAGACGGGTGTGTGTGTGTGGCCTGACCGCTGGCGTCCCCCGGGCCGGCGGCCTCCTGCACCAGGGAAATTAACTGATACACTGTTCACCCAATACACAAGGGGCACGGGGCTCTGATGTGAAATCCTACCTTTCAGTTCCTAATACGGCCAAGAATATAAATTTGTATTAAGCTTAGCACAGCTTTCCTGGCCAAACTAAACTATTTGTCACTGTCCCACTGACTAAACTATTCTTGTCATTGTATTTTGATATACAATACGATATTCACGTGTATATAATGTTTATCAACAGATGCGTTTTATCTAGCTTCGTTTCACAGCCTAGTAAACCTGACCTGACCTGACCTGACCTGATCTGATCTAACCTGACCTCCCCGTGTCCAAGGCAAAACAAGCCTGGATATGTTATTAAGATGGGTGGGGGGAGGGCAATCCGTCCCCATACACCTGGATGGAGGGGGGGGAATCCGTCCCCATACACCTGGACGGAGGGGGGGGAAATCCGTCCCCATACACCTGGACGGAGGGGGGGGGGGAAATCCGTCCCCATACACCTGGACGGAGGGGGGGCAATCCGTCCCCATACACCTGGACGGAGGGGGGGGGGGAATCCGTCCCCATACACCTGGACAGAGGGGGGGGAATCCGTCCCCATACACCTGGATGGAGGGGGGGAATCCGTCCCCATACACCTGGACGGAGGGGGGGGGATCCGTCCCCATACACCTGGATGGAGGGGGGAATCCGTCCCCATACACCTGGACGGAGGGGGGGGGAATCCGTCCCCATACACCTGGATGGAGGGGGGGATCCGTCCCCATACACCTGGATGGAGGGGGGGGGGAATCCGTCCCCATACACCTGGACGGAGGGGGGGGGGGAATCCGTCCCCATACACCTGGACGGAGGGGGGGATCCGTCCCCATACACCGGGACGGAGGAGGGGAATCCGTCCCCATACACCGGGACGGAGGAGGGGAATCCGTCCCCATACACCGGGACGGAGGAGGGGAATCCGTCCCCATACACCTGGACGGAGGAGGGGAATCCGTCCTCATGGAGTGAGACAGAAAGTGAGGGGTAACGACCGTCGGCTTGGAGGCTTGTGGGACCTAGAGAGAGCCGGAGGAGGTGCCTCGTCTTGTAAGAGCCGCCACGCGGAAAGGTGCGGGCGGCGACCCAATTTAATAAAGACTACTGGGAACGTAAAAGACATGAGAAGGACAATGGGCGAGAGGCACCAAAAGGTGGGAGTAGTGAAGGAAGGGACGAATAACGAGGTGAGGAGGACAGGACAACCCAGAGGAGATGGACATGGCGAGGGAACAACGAGGAGAATGGGAGGGAACTATAGACAAAAGAGGATATGGGGAGAGAGGATAACAAGGAAGTGGACTAGCGAGCAGGGAATATAAGAAGACACATAAGTAACATATTACGGGCTATTCATGCCCGTGCCACCTCATGGGTGGCTTAATCTTTATCAATCATCAATCAAGTAACACCCAGCCTAGAGAACAAAAAACTTCACCAAAATCCTCCCACACCTCAACAAAGCCTATCTACACCAGAGAGTAGCTGAAGGTTCGCCCTCTGCAACATGGTATCTTCAGGCAACCAAATTAAAAAGGTTAAATATCCCAAAAGGAATCCATAGGGAAATAGCAGTTAGGTTATATAGACTACGTCTAGGTTACAGATGCAACTGGGAGATTGGTGAACCCCGACAGAGAGTGTATCTTCTGCCAAACTGTCACAGAAAAGCCATTACTTCACTATCTTCTAGAATGTGAAGCAACCAACGACCTTAGAAGAGCTTTAAGAGTTCCTGAATCTTACCGTGGCTACTCTGAAGCCATCAACACTGCCACTCTCCAGGTCAAAAAAGGTGTCCAGCAGCTGGACACCCTCATAAAGACTGTCAAGCAGTATCCTCCCCCCCCTCCCCCGCGATAGCAGCTTGACGATTAAATGCTACCTCAGAATACTGAAAAGAATTACTGAACAAAAAATTGTACCACTTACGGGTATTCATGTCCGTGCCACCTCTTGGGTGGCTTAATCTATCAATCAATCAACATATCAATACCCGTATGGAAAGCCACCAATACCCAAACAGGCTCTCTTGTAAAACACGCGCGCACACCCCCAAGGCTTAAGGCAAGATCCTGAATTACTGTTAATCCAAATAAATATGCAACGTAAGTCTGAGTAGTTTACCACAACCTATAATCACGCATAATCTATACCCTACTCAAGCGTATCACAATAATTCGTACTTCATCGAGATCAATAAAACACGCTATCACTTGCTTTACCTGATATATGGCCTAAGATATACACCTTGCTATCTGCCTGTAGCCTTCTCTTGCAAAGAAAATAGTTTAATGGTTCAAAATATATAAACAGCTTCTCATTATAAATTCAATCAGTGACGACGGAACTACCAAAGCTTTGGGTATTAAACACTGACTGACAAAACATGGTGAGGAATGAGGAGGCGGTGACGGATAATTTCACAGTCATTTGTTCAAGCTGGCATTGAAGTGACAGGTGGCATTGTTCTGGTTCAAACACGCGAATAATGAGTCAAGTTCAATATCTGATATCTTTCCAATAATGTTGCAAAACTTTCTGGTGTTGACATTGAACTGTATATATATATATATATATATATATATATATATATATATATATATATATATATATATATATATATATATATATATATATATATACTGAATGTGTATATCCCCGATGTATGTATTTTAATAATAACCTAACAGCAAAGTGATATTATAATGCAGTGCTCTCCAAGCGAAACTATTCAGCTTCCTCTTGACAGAGTTGCCAAAATCTGAAAGGCGGGAAAAAAAACTCACCTGCCAATGTGTGTGTAAGAGGGCGTGATGGTGCTTCATGTTTGTACAGCCTGTGCCAAGGTTACCCACAACGAACGTTTAAATGAAGTTAGAGGGCGAGCAAATGAAGTTAAGGGGCGTGTGGGACGGAAGTCTGTCTGGGGACGGTGACACTGTCAACACACGGTGACGGAAGCGGATGGGAGGCGACACAGCCTCACACCTGGTTCTAACATCTGTCCCTCGCCCGCTAAGTCCCAAACCAAATATTTCCTAATCCAAGAAATCCTCAGTTTAAATTCTTTTAAGTAGAACGGTTACACGTGACTATATATCTTAAGCTCCGAGCTTACGATAACACTGGTGCTGTGCACATGGCCAGATCATAATATCATCCATAAATAAGTTACTGGGGGGGAGTAAAGGTCTGGGGTGGGTGGGGAGGTATGTGGGTGATGAGACGAACCCCCCACCCAACTCTTTCCACTCACCTCACATGCACAGGGAGGCCACGAACACAATTTACTAGACTGTTTTGTACCCATTAAACTCCTGGGTGATCTTAGGTGCATTAAAAATGCATTCCAAGGCGGCCCTCAAGGACAGTGTTGGGGAAGAGGGGGTAGGGAGGGAACTGGAACCTCTGGTAGGACGGACGCATGTACAGTCAGTCCCCCCCCCCTCCCACCTGAACATTTTTAGTTTGCAGTTATCCAGAATTCGGGAGACATAGTGGAAAGATCTTGGGGACAGTTCTACTCGCCGAGCCTGGCCTGGGGCCATAGCTGAATATACTAACGTAAGAATATATGAAACAGCAAAAGGCCTATTAGTTCACACGAGCTCTGTTTACTGTACATCTACCCAACTCATTCATATTAATGTCTAACCTACGCTTGAAACAATCTAGCTATCAAACGTTTTAATATGTTACCCGGTAATTTGTTCCATATATCAATAAGTTTAATTTAAAGTCACTAGGAAGACGAGGAACAACGAGTGTCACAAGTGAAGTATATACACGAATGCAAGAGCCACATAAGTGGGTGCTAAATAGAGCAACACAATAGAATACGAAACAATGGATACGAACTGGATAAGTTTAGATGTTGAGAAAGCTTTTGTTAACAGAGTTTGAAGTCACAGAAAAAATTACCGGATAAAATAAGAGCAGCGGAGTGTGGATTATTTCAGGTGGATGCCACCTTCACACCGGCTCTGATCTTCCCTCACCCCCTTCGACCCCCCTTCACCCTCTCCGTCCCCCTCGACCCCTCCCATCCCCCAACCTTCGACCTCCTCCACATCCGCCTGCTAATCACGGTGGTGGGGTGTCTAGGTGTCATCAACCGCTGCTAATTACCGTCAATTTAAGGTGGGTCTGGTATGAACACACCTACGACCTGACGATCCTGACGTTACCTCCCTCGCCAGGAACTCCATTCTTGAAAATACAGAAGAAATAGTGATATTATTTAAGCCAGATAGGTACTGAGGAAGGTCATGAGGCAGTACAGTGGACAGGTATGGAGGAAGGTCATGAGGCAGCACACTGGACAGGTATGGAGGAAGGTCATGAGGCAGTACAGTGGACAGGTATGGAGGAAGGTCATGAGGCAGCACACTGGACAGGTATGGAGGAAGGTCATCTGGCAGTACAGTGGACAGGTATGGAGGAAGGTCATGAGGCAGTACAGTGGACAGGTATGGAGGAAGGTCATGAGGCAGTACAGTGGACAGGTATGGAGGAAGTTGAAGGGCAGGACCTTGACAGCCTTCACGGTTGGCAAGCGGCTATGCTCCTCCCTCCACCACATTTCCACACCTCTCCGCCTATGCATCCATTCCATCCCCAGCCTATCCCCTTAAAAGAATCTCGCCAGCTTTACATTTCTGGTCTAGATTACTGACGCACCTTTTGAGCAGATCGGCCACATTTCGTCTATCGTTCTTGAAGTGTCTGGATATCTTGCAACCATATCACGTTCACCAAAAGCATGGGAGGTGCGGCAACCCTTAATATAACTCCACAGCCTCGGCTATTTTTGGAACGCATTACCAAAATATTAAGTTGAATGTGTCTATAGATAATGAAATGCTCGGCAACTCGGCAGCTGCACCAAGGAGACGGTGGCCGTGACCACCCACTTCTACCCAAGGACAAGACTTCCCTTTTCCCCACTAGCTCGCTGCCAGCCCCTGCCACCACCCTCTTCTCGCGACCACCACAACCCCTCCACCACCCTCTTCTCGCGACCACCACAACCCCTCCACCACCCTCTTCTCCCGACCACCACAACCCCTCCACCACCCTCTTCTCCCGACCACCACAACCCCTCCACCACCCTCTTCTCCCGACCACCACAACCCCCTACCACCACCCTCTTCTCCCGACCACCACAACCCCTCTACCACCCTCTTCTCCCGACCACCACAACCCCTCTACCACCCTCTTCTCCCGACCACCACAACCCCTCCACCACCCTCTTCTCCCGACCACCACAACCCCTCCACCACCCTCTTCTCCCGACCACCACAACCCCTCCACCACCCTCTTCTCCCGACCACCACAACCCCTCCACCACCCTCTTCTTCCGACCACCACAACCCCTCCACCACCCTCTTCTCCCGACCACCACAACCCCTCTACCACCCTCTTCTCCCGACCACCACAACCCCTCCACCACCCTCTTCTCCCGACCACCACAACCCCTCCACCACCCTCTTCTCCCGACCACCACAACCCCTCCACCACCCTCTTCTCCCGACCACCACAACCCCTCCACCCAAATGGCAGCACACCACAAGTCTTCCTGTGTCTGCCTTCCTCATTCATAAAGTACCTCTCTTCGCATGAGCAAAAATAAGACTTTTCGAGAAATGCTAGTTATTGAACATCAAATATTTCATCGTGTCAACTCGAGCAACCTTAAACTACATTTACGTAGATGCACATTACAGAAATGTATATGCACAAGTTCTTACAGCAATCTGCATGAAAGGAACCCATGTATTTAAATGCACAAATGGTTAAGTTGTTGCGAGGGTGTAGAGTAATACACACGTGATGAACAAGTCGGTGACGTAAGGTAGGCGGAGGTGGGGATCACCACCAAGCATAGTGAGGATGGATGGACTTTCACTCAACCTTACGCCATCTTGGCAACGCACCTGTATTTCCAAGGACATAAAATATAAGGTCTACCATTCTACCTATTTCCCATAGCCCCCCAGAGTGCGAACATGAGCAGCCACCCCAACACTCAACCTCTCGTACCAATCACTACCATCTCGTGAGGAACAACAGATACCACACATGCCCTTCGCAGCCAGGGACGGCGGGAGGGGGGAGAGACGGGGGGAAAAGGACGGGAGGGAGAGAGACGGTGGGGGGTGGTATTAGTCTGCTCCAGAGGGCTAGCCAGGCAGTTGCCATGGGCCAGCATTCCAAATATATTTGTACAGATTTAAACCAACGGCAGTAATACAAAGAAAACAATTTAGGTAATGTAAAATCACACAAGATATATTAGAG
>WNGS01165339.1:24905541-24921886 GCA_020271785.1 Procambarus virginalis | reverse complement strand
CCCAGTTTGCCGACCTGTTATTGGCTTGGCAACCTCCGTCACCACCACCGAACCTCCCTCCACACGCATTCAATTGCACCATTTAATTGCATCATTGTTAACTATTAATACGAAAGTGACGTGACGACACTACCTCCATTCCACTGACCCTGCTGTATTATATAATCATTTATATTATAATAAACTATATTTAATGCAAATAACACATTTACATTATAGTGCAAGTCATTGTAACAGTAATTTAATTTACCGTATGTAAATGTTTAGTTTTGAATACCGGTATTCGAAATGGAAACTATATTTGAATTCCTTAGCAACCACCATCCCAAGATATCAATACATTCTCTCGTTCTAATTGTAAAAACCAGAGTTAACTGTAACTTCTCTGCGCGAAGGTCAAGGTGCGTACTCCGTCGTGCTCAGTATTACCCGCCTTGGCAAGAACACCTGCTCAAGAGCGCTCAGGGTGAGAGCGCGGTGGTACAGTACGCCAGCACCTCCCACCGTGCCAGGATAGCCAGAGTGAAAACTGCGAAGGTCAGCGGCACGTCCCCCCCCCCCCCCACCTTCTCACACTCTTACACCCTCGCACACTCTCACCCCACCACTCCCTCCCCCCACCACTCTCCTCTACGCTTCACATGGGTCTGACTCGAGTCAAGTCATTCTATGGACTAGCGCTCGGCGTCGTCTCTTCAGGAGAGAGTTATAAACCTATTAATTTTAAAGCGCTGGTGTAGTCAACAGAACACTCTGCTATAATCAATTAGAGGCATTCTTAACCACACTTATGTTTTTATCAACACACGCACACCACTTTTTGTTTTAATTATTCGTCTCAATTTCTATGGAGAAAATATAATAATGCTTACATTTTATATTTAAATAATAAATAATTTTGTAATTATTCCTCTATATTTCTATGGAATATATATAATACAAAAACTGTTGCAACACTAAATTCAAGTTACCAATAAAATGTTAAATGTTAAAATAAAATTTTCCTACACGGAAAAGTCACTCCTTTAAATAAATATATTTAAACGAAAAGTGTAAATATTTCCTAATATTTTAGTTGAAATGTTTAGCCTCTGTTTTCCTCCTTTTTTTTTAAAAGCGTATATTTCAAGACTTGCAAGTTCTCTTGACACATCGATGGCGCATTTCATTAAGGTTAAGGGAAAAGGGATAGGAGAGCCATCCTCGACCAGCACAGCTATCCTTTCGCCACGTGCAGCATACCCATCATAACCACAGGGGCAGCAGCTCCTCTCAACCCCCAAGCAGCTGCCAGCTTTTTCCAGGATGCAGCTGTATCTTTTCCACGCGAGCATTACTACCGTCGCCCATGTAGATCCTCCACCCTTCCCCACACGAAGGCCTCATCCCTTTCTTCCCGTGATTCTGTATTGCTGGGAAACTCATACCGCGCTCGCGAATACAATAACAATCACAACGAACAAATGGGAACGCAAGCACAAATAGTAAACAATGAAAAATTCCCCACCCCCTTCCCCCTCCACACATCTCCAACGTTTGCTGGGTGTGAACATGAGCCAGCAGACGCCAGCAGACGAGTCCATCTCGTTGCTTACGGTGTTTACTACCTCCCGCCCTCCCTATTAGAGTTAACAATACTTGTCCATCAACACATGTCGTTCCTTCAAGCAAAAGGAGTACAGTATTCTTGTTCTTCCAACACACAGGGCTTCTCTTCTAAAATCAACAGCATCATCATATTAGTCCGTCAAAACTGCATTTGGTTGTCGCCTCTTTAATACACAAGGGGGTATTTTCGCCGACTCTACTAATACATATCCGGTTATCGTTCTCTCGATCATTCTCTCCGTCTCACTCACTCAAATTCTCCTCCTACAGTTCTCTCAAATACCGCAGCTCTATCAGCACAACACGCACCATCACCTCTCAGCATGGTTCCTCCGTCACCTCTTCCCTCCCTCTCCCTCTCTGGCAACAAAGTTAATTTTCTATCACCCTTGACATCATGTATCTTCCCTCTTCCCCCTCCAACTTCATATCGTCTCCCCTCACTCCGACATCACGTCCCGCCCCTTCCACTCATGACGCTACACCTCTGTACAACTCTCTCCCTTCCTCACCCTTTTCCTCTATTCCATATACCTCTCAAAATTTACACACACCCTTCCTACCCTCTCCTTCACAACACAACCCCTTCTTTACTCTCTCCCTTACAGTATATCCTATTCCCATATACCATCTCCTTCACAACACACATCTCCTATTCCCATCTTCCTCATAACACACCCACCCTCTCCCTCACAACACATCCACCCTATTCCTGCTTAATACCTGGTTGATGGGGTTCTGGGAGTTGTTCTACTCCCCGGCCCAAGGCCAGGCTTGACTTGTGAGAGTTTGGTCCACCAGGCTGTTGCTTGCAGCGGCCCGCAGGCCCACATACCCAAGGCAAGAGGGGTGGGTGGGTGCGTGGCGTCTCACCGCCCTCAGAGTTCCATCATCCCCCAGTTTGCCGACCTGTTATTGGCTTGGCAACCTCCGTCACCACCACCCAACCACAGCCCGGTTGGTCCACCACTCCTTGGAGGAAACTACAGGTATCTAGTTTCCTCTTGAAGATGTCCACTGTTGTTCGGGCAATATTTCTTATGCTCGCTGGGAATTCCCACCCTCTCCCTCACAACACATCCACCCTATTCCCCTCCCACCCTCTCCCTCACAACATATTATTTTGTTTTTTAACACAAACAACTTCTGGACTCATGTTAACAAGCCGAGAGCTTTCCCTTCCCACAGCTCAAGGTAAATCTTACCCTACTAGTTTTCCCTGGAACACGACCTACCAATTGGCTGTAATCTCAGGTCTCCCGAGTGTGTCATGTGTGTATTTACCTAGCTGTGCTTGCGGGGGTTGAACTCTGGCTCTTTCGGCCCTCCTCTTAACTGCCAATCAATCAGCATCCCCCCCCCCACGCGAACACACACCCAGGAAGCAGCCCGTAACAGCTGTCTTAACTCCCAGGTACCTGTTTACTGTTAAAGGAACAGGTGCATCAGGGTGAAAGAAACTGTCTATTTGTTTCCGCCATCGCCGGGGATCGATTCCCGGAGCTGTGCACTCAGCAACCAGGCCCCCGTGACCAGACCTCCCATGTGTGTGTGCATGGCTACCTAAATATTGACCATCCTCGGGGTGCAGCCACAGGAACTAACTTCCGGGTACCTATTCACGGCTCACGTAAACTGACGCACAAGGTGAAGAAAACGCTGACAATTGTTTGTCTTCGTCTAGCATTCGAACCCGGGCTTACGGCTGAGATTCGAAGTCATTCACAGTTTTGACCACGGAGCCCTCACTCACAGCACACCCGCCCTATAATCACCACCTCTCCCAACCACAACATACTTTCCGTCACCTTCACAACACACACACGTCCCGTCACCTTCACAACACACACACGTCCCGTCACCTTCACAACACACACACGTCCCGACACCTTCACAACACACACACGTCCCGCCACCTTCACAACACACACACACGTCCCGTCACCTACACAACACACACGTCCCATCACCTTCACAACACACACACGTCCCGTCACCTTCACAACACACACACGTCCCGACACCTTCACAACACACACACGTCCCGCCACCTTCACAACACACACACGTCCCGCCACCTTCACAACACACACACACACACGTCCCGACACCTTCACAACACACACACACGTCCCGCCACCTACACAACACACACACACACGTCCCGTCACCTTCACAACACACACACACGTCCCGTCACCTTCACAACACACACACGTCCCGTCACCTTCACAACATACACGTCCCGACACCTTCACAACACACACACACACACACGTCCCGACACCTTCACAACACACACACGTCCCGCCACCTACACAACACACACACACGTCCCGTCACCTTCACAACACACACACGTCCCGTCACCTTCACAACACACACGTCCCGCCACCTTCACAACACACACACGTCCCGACACCTTCACAACACACACACACACGTCCCGACACCTTCACAACACACACACACACGTCCCGTCACCTTCACAACACACACACACGTCCCGTCACCTTCACAACACACACACACGTTCCGTCACCTTCACAACACACACACACACGTCCCGACACCTTCACAACACACACACACACGTCCCGTCACCTACACAACACACACACACACACGTCCCGACACCTTCACAACACACACACACACGTCCCGTCACCTACACAACACACACACACGTCCCGTCACCTACACAACACACACACACACACACGTCCCGTCACCTTCACAACACACACACGTCCCGACACCTTCACAACACACACACACGTCCCGACACCTTCACAACACACACACACACGTCCCGACACCTTCACAACACACACACACGTCCCGTCACCTTCACAACACACACACACGTCCCGTCACCTACACAACACACACACACACACACACGTCCCGACACCTTCACAACACACACACACGTCCCGTCACCTACACAACACACACACACACGTCCCGACACCTTCACAACACACACACACGTCCCGTCACCTACACAACACACACACACGTCCCGTCACCTACACAACACACACACACGTCCCGTCACCTTCACAACACACACACACGTCCCGTCACCTTCACAACACACACACACACGTCCCGCCACCTTCACAACACACACACACGTCCCGCCACCTTCACAACACACACACACGTCCCGTCACCTACACAACACACACACACGTCCCGTCACCTACACAACACACACACACACACACACACGTCCCGTCACCTACACAACACACACACGTCCCGTCACCTACACAACACACACACGCACACGTCCCGTCACCTACACAACACACACACACGTCCCGCCACCTTCATAACACACACACACACGTCCCGTCACCTACACAACACACACACACGTCCCGTCACCTACACAACACACACACGTCCCTTCACCTACACAACACACACACACACACGTCCCGTCACCTACACAACACACACACACACACGTCCCGTCACCTACACAACACACACACACACACACACGTCCCGTCACCTACACAACACACACACACACGTCCCGCCACCTTCACAACACACACACACACACACACGTCCCGTCACCTTGACAACACACACACACACACACGTCCCGTCACCTTCACAACACACACACACACGTCCCGTCACCTACACAACACACACACACGTCCCGTCACCTACACAACACACACACACACACACGTCCCTTCACCTACACAACACACACACACACACGTCCCGTCACCTACACAACACACACACACACACGTCCCGTCACCTACACAACACACACACACGTCCCGTCACCTACACAACACACACACACACACGTCCCGTCACCTACACAACACACACACACACACGTCCCGTCACCTTCACAACACACACACACGTCCCGTCACCTACACAACACACACACACACACGTCCCGTCACCTACACAACACACACACACACACACACGTCCCGTCACCTTCACAACACACACACACACGTCCCGTCACATACACAACACACACACACACACGTCCCGTCACCTACACAACACACACACACACACGTCCCGTCACCTACACAACACACACACACACACGTCCCGTCACCTACACAACACACACACACACACACGTCCCGTCACCTACACAACACACACACACACACGTCCCGTCACCTACACAACACACACACACACGTCCCGTCACCTACACAACACACACACACACACACACACACGTCCCGTCACCTACACAACAAGATTCTCAGGGGAATCGACAGGGTTGATAAAGACAGGCTGTTTAACACAAGGGGCACACGCACTAGGGGACACAGGTGGAAACTGAGTGCCCAAATGAGCCACAGAGATATTAGAAAGAACTTTTTTAGTGTCAGAGTGGTTGACAAATGGAATGCATTAGGAAGCGATGTGGTGGAGGCTGACTCCATACACAGTTTCAAGTGTAGATATGATAGAGCCCAATAGGCTCAGGAATCTGTACACCTGTTGATTGACGGTTGAGAGGCGGGACCAAAGAGCCAGAGCTCAACCCCCGCAAAGACAACTAGGTGAGTACAACTAGGTGAGTACACAACACACACACACATACGACCCGCCACCTACACAACACACACACACACACGTCCCGTCACCTACACAACACACACACACACGTCCCGTCACCTACACAACACCACACACACGTCCCGTCACCTACACAACACACACACACACGTCCCGTCACCTACACAACACACACACACACACACACGTCCCGTCACCTACACAACACACACACACACACACACGTCCCGTCACCTACACAACACACACACACACGTCCCACCACCTACACAACACACACTTCCGCCCCATCAACACACACTTGCCACCCTCTCAACACACACAATTTCCCTTCCCCTCGCCCAAAAAGCCGTCTCCCTCTCACCTAAACATTGGGTCTTATAATTTTTCATTTATTCATTCATTTATTCATATTCATCTCCATGTTCTCTATATCAAAGTATTTAAAATACAGTATTTTTATCCCGATAAATCTTTCCTAGCAACAAAATTTACCTCCTGGGTAACAGGAGTGGGGGTGGGGGTAACCCCCCCCCCACTCCCTACCTCTCGCTGGCAAGATTTTTTCTTCCTTGACGCGAAAATTCTTCCGCTCCAGTGACCAAATGTTCCCCCAGTCCTAACTTTCACCCTCCCCCCTCCCCAATAAAGAAAAGCTCTAATTAAGAGGCCACATTTCCCTCTTGAATAATACAAAGTCAAGAATATAAATGAATTTATGTAAAATCTGCACTTTGGCCTACGGTAAAAAAAAAATAAAAATAAAGGGTTTAAGACGCTTTTTCACGTGCTCGTGCTTTTAGCATTCTCTTGCGTCGAGATTTATCTTCTTACACAACTAACTTCTATGGGCTGTGAGTGGATGCTGCAGCTATTCCTTCTATGTTGATTCCCATGTCTCTCCACGCCATGATCCACAACCTAGCCTCGCCATGATCCACAACCCAGCCTCGCCATGATCCACAACCCAGCCTCGCCATGATCCACAACCCAGCCTCGCCATCACCCACAACCCAGCCTCGCCATCACCCACAACCCAGCCTCGCCATCACCCACAACCCAGCCTCGCCATGATCCACAACCCAGCCTCGCCATGATCCACAACCCAGCCTCGCCATGATCCACAACCCAGCCTCGCCATCACCCACAACCCAGCCTCGCCATGATCCACAACCCAGCCTCGCCATGATCCACAACCCAGCCTCGCCATGATCCACAACCCAGCCTCGCCATGATCCACAACCCAGCCTCGCCATGATCCACAACCCAGCCTCGCCATGATCCACAACCCAGCCTCGCCATCACCCACAACCCAGCCTCGTCATCACCCACAACCAGCCTCGCCATCACCCACAACCCAGCCTCGCCATGATCCACAACCCAGCCTCGCCATGATCCACAACCCAGCCTCGCCATGATCCACAACCCAGCCTCGCCATCACCCACAACCCAGCCTCGCCATGATCCACAACCCAGCCTCGCCATGATCCACAACCCAGCCTCGCCATCACCCACAACCCAGCCTCGCCATGATCCACAACCCAGCCTCGCCATGATCCACAACCCAGCCTCACCATCACCCACAACCCAGCCTCGCCATCACCCACAACCCAGCCACGCCATCACCCACAACCCAGCCTCGCCATCACCCACAACCCAGCCTCGCCATCACCCACAACCCAGCCACGCCATCACCCACAACCCAGCCTCGCCATCACCCACAACCCAGCCTCGCCATCACCCACAACTCAGCCACGCCATCACCCACAACCCAGCCTCGCCATCACCCACAACCCAGCCACGCCATCACCCACAACCCAGCCTCGCCATCACCCACAACCCAGCCTCGCCATCACCCACAACCCAGCCTCGCCATCACCCACAACCCAGCCACGCCATCACCCACAACCCAGCCAGCTTCTACACAAACCGGCATGATGGTGGGTTGATTTGTTCCAAAAGTGTTGGTGCTCCTCACACCTCAAGTCAAGTACACGTGTTGTGGATTCAGAGCCTGGGTATGATGATAATTACCAAACATCAGCTGGACAGTGTGGAAAATTGTGATAATTAGGTCTTTTTTAGATTATGCAAATCAGTTTTGGGTAAGGAACATTACAATGAATATAAACTCATTGGAACGTGTACAAGGGAGCATGACAAATTTAATCCCGGGTAGAAACCTCATACCTGTTGATAATTCCGAGGATCTAAGTCCTATGTGAAGACTTTGATAATATATATTTTATATGTTTTTCCCATTTTGTTGTTTTGACGTGAAAGTTAAAACGAAGACTTTGATAAAGAAAGCTTAATTTACATCGTGAGAAGGGCGAAGAGTAACAGATATGAAGTATACAAATGGATGAACTAGTATAACAAGGGACATGATAATAGGGTGATAAATATATACACGAAATTGAGCCCAAAACAATGGATACAAACTAGACAAGACCTTGGAATAAATTGCCAGGTGATATATAGTTGCCGGATCGCTATAATATGCTTGAAATACAGCTACAATGAGTGAAGTTGGTTATAAACAGGTGGTGTCTTGCACGGGCCAATAGGTTTTATGCAGTTTCCATTATTCTTATGATGTTAATAAAATATTTTACATAACAATATCGGGGAATGCGAAGCAATCTTCTGCAGACGTTATGTTAATTTCCGTCAAGTGGATAATAATAAAATTAATGGCATGTCCTGAAATGCTAACATTCCTTAATGAAGATACCTGGGAAGGGAGTGGAGGCTTGGTGTGTAGAGGGGATGGGTGAGCAGCAGCGAGGTGTTCGTGGCTCCCACCATAGTCCTGTAATCCAATTACACCAACCATAAATCCACTTAGCCCTCCAGCACTGCCACTAACCAACCCCCACCCACGTGCCACCTTCATATTGTTCCATCTAATATCATGCAGAGAGAGAGCGAGCGCGAGATCTCCCACCGTTTCGACCAAAAATTAACATTCATATAACCAAGTTTCCTCCGCCTCTGAACAGGGAAGTCATGAACAAAACGGAATAACCGTTGCCTGTACTGAGGTCTCATATCTAAACAATATACGCCCTTCTCCCCCCACCAATTCTCCTCCTCCCAACTTCTGTCATTTAGGCACTTACCGACTACCTTGTGTAGAGTCGCGGGCCCCTAGCCCCATGCAACCTCACATGCTATCTTGAGGTTATCTTGAGATAATTTCGGGGCTTAGCGTCTCCGCGGCCCGGTCCTTGACCAGGCCTCATTTTTGTTACACACCCCCCAGGAAGCAGCCCATACCAGCTGTCTAACTCTCAGGTACCTATTTACTGCTAGGTAACAGATGGCATCAGGGTGAAAAAAACATTTTGCCCATTTGTCTCTGCCTCCACCGGGGATCGAACCCAGAACCTCAGGACTACGAATCCGAAGCGCTGTCCACCCAGCTGTCAGGCGCCCTTGCGCAGCATTTATCGCTCTGCACAGCATTTATGAACAAGACACTTCGAAGCTGTACATCAAATATCTTGACACCACGTGAAGGATGTTACATCTGGCGGTGCAGCGATACGTATACCAAACTTCATAGCTTCAAACAAGCTCAAAGTTATCAACCTTCCCTACATCTTCAAGAGTAATCTGAGTATTTCATGCTCACCTGTGGCCATTTCAATTTTTTTTCCACTTGCCGTCCCAGATAAAAGCCTTCCTGGGAATTTGTTTGGTCTACGGGGCTGTGTTGTGCAGATCTCTCTCATATTTGCTGGTGGAGGTTGAAGGGTCAAGGCTGCCCCTCCTAACATCTCTGCATCCCTCGCAAGACGCGTCATCTACGAATACCAGCTAGTAAATGAAAGCACATAACGAGCGAGGAGAGAGAGAAAACAATTCACGCTCGTGACATATTTGAGGTACGGTTTCTCCGAGGCCAGGCTCTCACAAGTCGAGCCTGGCCTCCGGCCGGGCTTGGGGAGTAGAACTCCCAGAACCCCATCAACCAGGTTTCCAAACCTGCACACAGAAATACCACCACAGGAGACAAGGAGGCATGGCAAAAAATGCAAAATACCTGGTTGAAAGCCGGAGTGCAATGGACACGCTGAGAGAGAGAATATCAACATCGAAGGCCCAAAACATTTCAACACACTACCTTTAAACACAAGGGGTATAACTGGCCGGCCTCTCACGGTGTTCAAAAGAGTATTTGATAAACACCTCTAAAGGATACATGATCAAGCTGTGGTCCATACGACAGGCTGTGGAGAAGACCACCAACCAGGAGGCCTAGTCAGAGACCGGGGCCATGGAAACGTTGATTCTAGGAATCAACGCAAGGCGACTCCAAGGTAAATGATGGAGAGAGACGATACTGAAATGTGGTGGTATACGAAAGACAAAAAAGTTATAGGAAAACTTGAGCTGACGAAGAACATGACATGACGACATGAAAATAATGAGGAAATCCACAATAACCACAAGAGCAACAAGATCAAGAAGATACGAACCAGAAGTGACGTGGCAAACAAGAACACAGGACAATATATGAGGATGACGCAAGTGACAAGAGGCAGGGGCACGAAGCACATCTGGACTTGTAGATAGTGGATTATATGTTAAGTAAGGGAATCCTGGGAGCCGAGGGGAGAACAGGAGACAGAACAAGAATAATCGAGGATAGGGGACACCTTGAGAGTGGATGAGAAAGGGGACAGAGGACACACTTCGTCACTAATTACACCCTTGTTGAGAGTCCTCTACTGTTCCATCAGGAAAATTGTGTAGTGCGAGGGGTGTGTCGCAATTTATTAACAAACTCGCAACACTTCCTGCTACGAGACACACACAAGCTCAACACCAACATTAGTCAACAGCAATGAGGCTTTCACAGCCCTCGTCCCATTTAACACCACGACCTAACACACACATTTGCCCAATTCTATGCTCTATTTTCCCTTGAATAGGCTAAGCTTCTGCACACAATAATATATGAAGTTTTCACATTATATATGAAAAGGTAACACTCACGGGCTGAATGCAAAGATTTGGATCCGCCATGAACCCTCAGCAAGCCCAAACGTCGACACTTTCATAGCCTCTATAAGCCTCTAAAGAGGCTACGAAAGCCTTTCCATAGCCTCTTTATTTGTGTGTAAATATAGCCTCTATATTTACACACAAATACAGACTGTTGTCCCAAAAGTAATAAACTATTTGTACGGAATTACAGAAATTACCTGTAACATATCTTAACATTATTGGTACTCCTCAGTGATGGGTTGCTCCAGACAATTGCTGTCTGAGGCTTGATCACGCGGCTCCAGCAGGAACTTCCTGCTTTTTCGCAATAATTGATAATGCTGTACAAAACTTTGTACTGTACTGTAATGCTGTACAAAACTAAACTCAAACATTTAGAGTTTAGATGTTTTAAAATAAGGATGTTGTTATCCATACAACATTCTCCCAGTCTGTCAATTTACCAAAAAACATTAACAAGATAATTCCTAAATAACCATAAAATATAAACAACGAACAATGTTAACGGGATAAACCTCCCTCGACAAGGAAAAAAATACGGAAAACTTTTAACTCGACAAACACGATGATGAATACAAAGTATTTAACACGAAACTGTTCTACATAAAAACTGAACACAATCCACTCATTACCGACATGGGAAGCAGAGGAAAATTCCCCTAAAGCGATCAGAACTACCCAAAAGCAATATTTATTCACAGTAATCTAATCGAGTGTGATGCAATTTTGACGGCGAAAGAGGGATGCAAGGAAAACATGGGCAGTCAAAACGAGGGAGTGAAACTAAGGGTGCATTTAAACAATAAATGAAAAGGGGAGAGCAGTAAGCCGAGAAGCAGGAGCTGGGGTGGAAGATGCTCAGAACAGAAGAGGGAAGAGGAAGGCAAACAGTTGATAAGAAGGTGATGCCCAGCCGTAAGCAGAGTGTATGCCGTGTAATTACTGATCATAATATGCTTTTAATATGTAATTTATTATATCCCTAGGCGAGTGTCTTAAGGAAATGTAGAGCGCCTTAAAACAGTACCAGGCCCCCAATAAACAACATGAATGTTGAAGATCCGGACAACATTTTTAAGAACGGTATCCAAGACTACGACATTATAACTGATAGTATCACAACCACAGCGAACTTTGACAGGGAAAATGGTAACATGTTCATGCACTCGGCTCCGGGTCCCGAATCCTAGCTCTCCTTACTTGTACAGATATGCAAAGTACCTGTTGAATGATCACTCAAGTGTACTATGGGAGGGAGGGAATTATCAGGGAAAAGCTCCAAGCCATAACGACTATATATAGCACTTGTCGAAGGGGTCAGGATATATATATATACAGTATACACAGCCCCGCTCCTGTGCCAGGTAATAGGCACAATCAGAGAACACTGTATAAACATCAGAGGTCCACGGTTGTTCAACGTCCTCCCAGCAAGCATAAGAAATATTGCCGGAACAACCGTGGACATCTTCATGAGAAAACTAGATCATTTTCTCCAAGGAGTGCCCGACCAACCGGGCTGTGGTGGGTATGTGGGTGGCCCTGCGGGCCGCTCCAAGCAACAGCTTGGTGGACCAAACTCTCACAAGTCAAGCTTGGCCTTGGGCCGGCTTGGGGATATTATAATATACATGTAAAAGGAAAAATTGAAGGAAAATTTTAAATTTGAAAATTTAAAGGAAAATTGAAACGGGAATTTCCTTAAGTACTTTCGTATATTAATACATCTTCAGGACTCCTTCTGAAGATGTTAATATACGAAAGTACTTAAGGAAATTCCTGTTTCAATTTTCCTCCGTGGTCTGACACTGTCACATTTTTAATCACGTGTTTATTTTCGTGATACACACAATATGCATATTATATTTTATATAATATATATATATATTATAAATAAATATATATATATATATATATATATATATATATATATATATATATATATATATATATATATGTATATAAAAACAAAGACTATAACAAAAACAAAGAGATAAAACAAAGACTATAGGACTCAAGCAAGGTGGCCACGTCCCCTCAACCTTAAAAAATGTTGACCCTTTTTGTTTTCTTATAGTCTTAATATTTTTAAAAACTGCAATAGTTTTACAGATCTATACATTTTACAACAGCCTCCCCCAGCGGTTCCCCGACGGCGCCCCATGGAACTATCCAAAGATGTTTAAGTGAGCATGGAGGCATCCTCCTTGTGTCCTGTAAGAGCACCTTTGAAAGGTATTGGGTATACCACATGGTATTGAAGGCAATCTAATTCAAAAGAGATTACTCTTGACACAGTACAGTACTGTATACTATATACTACTGTCAAAACGGGACAACATATCGAAACCGGTGCAATAATTTACACATTCCCTTCAGTAAAGCAACCAACGGGCGAGATAGGTAGAATTTACTAAACCTTCTAAATCAAATACGCTTATTATTGGTATTAATTGAAGAAAACCGCTCAATGACTGACAAGCCTCGTCCCTGGCCAGTGTTTCTTCTGGCATTGTTATTATATTGCTGTAACACACACTTGACACCAGTGAAGATATTGGCTGCCTCGTTGTTAAAGCTGTAGTCTACTGCTGCCGTGCCAGGAGCCAACACGGCATCATAAACACGCTGAAAATTAACAAGCTATCTAATTCAATCTTATTGCGTTCGAGTAGCACTAGGACAGACTGACATGCTCCAACCCCGCGGGAAATCAATCATTTCTAATTATGGCTCTCACCTCTGCTTCCCCTCCCCATCTCACCCCCCCCACTCGCTCAAGAGAAGGAAGAGAAGGGGGAGGAGAGGGGAGGGGAAGCACAATCAGCCTAGACCCTATTACCAACCAAATCAAAGAATAATATTATTTGCCAGATATATAATTATACATTATATAATTATAATTATATATTATATTATAATTATATAATTATATATCTTGCAATTATATAATAATCACTGTTTCATGGGGAATATAATTATATTATATATTTTATATGGTTGTGTGTGAGAGAGAGGGAGAGCTTTCCGGGAGGTGCAGGACCTGGAACAGTGTCACTGGGCTGGCAGACCGGACCTCCTCCACCCATCACACCGCACAATACCCACAAAGACTAGCCCCAAAACCCGTGAATGCCACGCACTGCTCGCCATGGCATCCAATAAACAAAATGAGTGACATCAAACAGTGCTCCCTCCCGCCACCCCCCCCCCCCACACACACTCTTCAAACCATAGGCTGTTGTGTTTGTTCTCTTTCAACTCTCATCTTATCCCCCATCCATCCACTTTCATGTTCCTTTCGCTTTCCTATCCACTCAATCTTGCTAATACCCTCTCCCAATCACTCCCCCTTACCCTTGTGTTTCTACCTTGAGGTTTGTTAACTCTCTCCTTCCTTACTTCCTACCACCCACCTCCATATTTTTTTTGGGGGAGGGGGAGGGAAGGGGGAGTAAGGAGAGGCATAGGTGAAGGGAAGTTTAGAAGTGGGAAATACAGTGAGAGTTATGAAAGCACTGTCCGCCTCTATCCTCCATCCCTCTCAGTCTCTTCCCCCCCCTCCCCTCCCCAACCCTATCCCTGCAACTCTCCCAGCGCGAAATCTAGACTAATAAGCAGAATAGAGCAGAAAAGCCAGAGGCTATCAGTCAGCAGAAGGCCAGGGAATGCCATCAGCACCCGCCATAATGTGTCTAACCCCTCCCTCCCTCCCGATACACAGCCACCCCCCCCCCAACTCCTTTACACACATCACAATGCTGCAACCATCACTTAGCCACATGTGCGTATTCGCACACGCACGAATGCGTAACATTGCAATATGAAAAGAAAAACCACCCATCCCTGATTGTACACACACGCTCCTATGCCGGTCACACCATTAAGAATAATGCAAGGCTAAGTGGCAACCATCGTACACTCAACAGTCATCTCTCAACAGATGCTCAACGTCATTTTATTGCACCATGTGAGGCAACCCACAGGACGAGTGACACCTCCCACGGACACCGGAGCGGGAAAATGACAATTTAAATGGCTGAAGATGAGGCACAGAGGCACTGAGAGACGGAACAGCCTGAAGCATACCTGGAGTGTTTCGAGAGTAGTAGTTCTTCCCGAGCCTGGTTTGAGACTAGTCTCGACTGTGATAACTTGGTCCAACAGGCTGTTGCTTGGAGTGGCCTGCAGGCCCACACATTCACTACAGACTGGTTGGTCCGGTACTTCTTGCAATATCCTGTCTAAATGCCTCTTGAATACCTTCACCTTCATTCCAGCTATATTTCTAATGCTTGCTGGGAGGGTGTTGACCCCTGATGTTCAGTGTTCTCTGTGTCTATGACACCTCTACTCCCCACACTGGTTATATTCTGCATTTCCTTCCGTATCTTTCACTCCAGTATGTTGTTATTCTACTGTGCCAATTTGGGATCTAGCCCTCCTGTATCTTCCATGTATATATTATTTGACACCTTTCTCGTTTCCTTTCCAGAGAGTACACTTTGAGAGCTTTGATACGGTCCCAATAATTCAGATGTTTTACCGTTTGTGTGTGTGTGCCGTATATATGTTCACTGTATTCCCTATAATTCAGATATCTCTCCTGCTATAAAAGGGGAAGTGAGTACAGAGCAATACTCCAGACGGACAGTACCAGTAATAGCATTAGCATTACTGTGGGGGTCCCTGGATTTAAACGTTCTCATAACGTATCCCATCATTTTCCTGGCAGCCGCTATTTTGTTCGGTTATGCTCACTAAATATCAGATCTTCGGACATCGTAATTCCCAGATCTTTTACAGATTGCTTTCCTTCTATGAGTAGGTCTGTCCTGTACCCTGTGTTTCGTTTAAGTTCCTCGTTTACACCATACCTCAGTACCTGGAACTTGTCACCGTTAAACATCATATTTAGGTCCAGGAGCTAAAGCTCAATCTTTTAGGCAAAAAGTATGTATGTCTGCACATGCGCGGGCGCGCGTACACAACAGTGGTGGTGCTCCAGACGAAGCAAACAGAGGAAGAACAGGTGGATAAAAGGCAACAGGAGGTGGAGGGGTTGACAAAATAACGGGAGGGAGACGAGAGTACTCGCTTGAGTGGAGACAAAACAGTAAGTGCCGAC
>WNGS01165339.1:24827028-24885678 GCA_020271785.1 Procambarus virginalis | reverse complement strand
AAGATAAATGATATATATGAGACTAATTAATAACCTGTGTAGTGTGAAGACTAATAATTATAAACAGCAGATCTCTATGGTCCTGTAATATCCAATATTTAAAGTATTTTATGTACAATATTAACAAAAGACCTACCATCAGTATAACTAATTTATTATTAATAAATAATGCAATGAAAAAAATTGTAACTATCTGACATTTTAACTATAAGGTGTGCATGGAAAGGTGTATTTGTTAATGTAAAAATCTCCGCTGAGGATTAATTAAGAGCTTTTGTTCCCTCTATTTTTTTTTTTTTTGCATTCCCGGTTATTGAATGAGTTAGTGGTTCACAAAAAATGTATAGTATTGATAACAGAAGAGTCTTTAGAATCTTCAAATAGTAAATTCTATTTACCAATAGTCACCAGCCTATTGTGGACGAGTATCTAGAGAGCATAAAGCAACTAAAGGAAAATGATTGTAAAGAAAGATTTATGTGGATCCTTTCACATGTTGGAATCGTGTTCAATGGGACAGTTATTTAAATGGTGAAGAGTGCTAGGGAAAAAACTTGTCGATAATTTTAATTAAACCAAACTAAAATAAGGATTTAGTAGTTAAAGTTAAAATTTAAGAGTTTTCCAAGGAACAGGTAAAAAAAATTAAAGTCAAGCCAGTCCCCAGGGGAAGCTTGCCAGGGTGCTTAAAGAATGTAAAGAAGAGTTATGTGATCCTTTGTCTTGCATGTTCAATAAATCGACCAGAGTACCGTGGAGTCGTGGAGGGTTGCTAATACAGCTGCTCATCAACAATGGCCAAATGTTCATTCATGCAGCTGCCAAAACCCTGCATATGAATGAAAAACTGATGACATTCTAACATTTTTCTAGCAGTGGTTTGCTGCGACTGTTCGAGCTGCAGCGTTGTAAATCTTTTGCAATGTTGTAAATTTATTTACTGATTACTTGTAAAAACAAATAACCGCCAACAGAACCTAAACATCCAACCTAACCTACGCCTAACTATACACAGAATATTAATACTGTATATAAATGAGAAACTTATTTTAATATACTATGTTAAAATTGATCAATGTGTTTGGGGGGGGGGCTGGGGTGCGGACACTGCCTTAACTAGCCAGGCCCGGGGCCGAGTTGGAACTCTGTAAATAAATAATTTACCCATGTACTACAAATAACTGCCAACATAACCTACACCAAAATATGCACAATATGCTAATATACAATAATATTAATAAGTAAATAAATATTTTGAACGAACAGCATGTTAAAATTAATGAAAACGGCTTTAGGGTTTGGCTGCTGAATGAACATAGCCCAAGGACGGGTTGTGTAAATCGGGTTCGGATTTTTTAGGGAGATCACTTGCATCGAACTATCGGTATATCTACCGTGGGAAAATGGCTTGAGTCGATAATTTCAAAAGCCGTCGTCTTTGAAAAACATAGATTAATAAATGATTCAATATAGGGTTAAGACGTTGTGTACCTCGACTTCAGCAAAATTTTTAATACGGTGCCTCATGAAAGACTGATTAAAGATATAAGAGGCTCATGGTATTGGGGGTGCCATCATAAGCTGGATAAGGGACAATGGGGGGGACTTATAATATCACAGAACTAAGGAAAGTGCAGAAGGCCTAGTGGCCCAAACGTGACAGCTTCTGGTTTATTATATCCAACCAAACTCACTCATTTATGTCTAGCCGATGCTTGAAACAATCAAGTGATCTCAAGTCTATCACATTATACAGTAATGTGCGTCACAAATCAACGATCACTTGATTGTTTCAAGCGTAGGTTATATAGAAGCTGCCACGTACAGACAGAAATGTCTTTTTAGTTTCCTTACTTTTTGTGTTGCGATAGTAAAAATCCTTTCTAGCAGGATGATTAGTTACACAGGGCCATGTGATTGGTTATTGCGTTGAAGGGTGTAGTCAACATGGCAGTGTGCTATATAGAATTTAAACAGTGCATAGTTTGCCTGCACTGGCAAACTTTTAATCCATTATGAGGATATCGTCTAGAACACAGGAGAAAAAATAGTTGCAAAGCTCCAGGTACACTGTACTTCACACCAGCTTGTCTATAGGTCTAATGACTACATTTGATAATGTGTGCGAGATCATAACCCAGTTCTTGTGAACAACAGTTTACACATGGAGTATGAGATTCGTTACATGTAGCCACCTGCCTTAGGCAACGGTAGAGAGCCCAACCTGATCCTGATGCGTGTTAATAGAACATAATATTTCAAGTCATCCTACTGGTGTCAGGACTATCATATATCAACGGCATTCTAGTGCAAGAAACTTGTCAACAAGCTCATGCTTAAACAGTCAGGAATTAAAATTAGTAGACAACAAAAATTGTAAATGTGTTGAATACTGTATATTCATCAGAGAAAAATACTGATATTATATTCTTGATGGACTATGCAGTACCCGATTAGTTTCGCACAGAGCAAGGCAGGCTCAAATGATTGGAATTAATACAGAATGGAGATAAGGAAAATGTGCAGGAGTGTCAGAGAACATAAGAATTAAGGAAACTGCAGAAGACCTACTGGTCCATACGTGGCAGTTCCTATTTGCAGCATATCCATCCGAACTCATTCATATGCCTAGCCTACGCATGAAACAATGAAATAATCCCTCGTTTATTATGTTAGATTTAACATGAGGCTGGATATAAATACGAACTGCCTGACTTGAGCCGCTGTGCCTTTTGTTGTTGCCTACGATGTTCTTATGAGGAAAGGTGGAACTAAGCACTTTCAATTACCTGTAGTTCACAATAGTTTAAATGACGTGCAGTTCCTGGAAACCGTGACGGATTACATTACTTTGGCTAATCTCCGTGGGGTAATTTATGGTAGGCTAGGCTTTGAAAGTTGGAAAAAAAATCGGTGACGAATATAAGGATGGCGGCAGTTAATGCGGTAATCGACGGGAGACATCTCCAGTCACGCAGGGTGCACTCGCACCTCCACAGATCTCCAGTATCAGCTCTTGATACTGGTAATGGCTCAAAAGGGCCAATACTTACGGGCTATTCATGCCCGTGCCACCTTTTGGGTGGCTTAATCTTCATCAGTCAATCAATCAGTGTGGTAATCCATCCACAGATCTCCAGTATCAGCTATTGGAACTGGTAATGGGCTCCAAGGGGCCTCCATTTACGGGCTATTCATACCCGTGCCACCTTTTGGGTGGCTTAATTTTATCAATCTTAGTGTGGTAATACTTGTTAACTATATTTCACGGTGCAGCTTATGACATTCTTTCGCGTATCACTATAAAGACAATAGGGTATAGTAATCAATGACACAAGACGTCTAGTTTTATTCATCAGCTTTATCTTGTCCTCCTTCACTTAGATTATGCAGTTCAGTTTTGATCTCGTACTATTTATTGAATGGACAAAAATACTTTAAATGCGTACAGAGAACAGTTAATCACCATTAATTAGATGCCTGCTAGACTTTGTGAATGGACATAAGAATTAAGGAAACCGTAGAAGGCCTATTGATCCGTAAGTAGCAGCAGCTGTTTTCATTAGCCCAAACTGTATCGATTGTTATATGTTGTGTTATGTTAAGGCGGAGATATGAGGATTTATTCCTGCGATGTTTCCAGTGTGTAATGAAAAATTATTTTAGGATGGGGCAGGTGGAGGAGGAATGGAAAGGGTGGGAAGGCCGGGACAGAAATGAGTGACAGGAGGAGGCATGAGGGGGGGTTTAGCAGTGTTTGTTTACCCAAGGCAAGAGGGGTGGGTGCGTGGCGTCTGAGTTCCATCACCCCNCATCAGCAGATGGTTCAAACTCCCAGAGAAGTCTAAGGCCGAGCCTAAGCCTTGCGGTGGTAACATCTAGAAGTCTGCTTGCCACCTTATTGAATGCACGTCTATGGATCATCCAAAATGGTTAGCAGACTCTTTGGGCACTTTCGACGCTTGTCTCATTTAGGTGCAAAACCCAGTTCGAGCTCAAGTGTATTCACGTTTATCAATTAAGATGTGAAGCTATTATTTGAACATTAAGTTCAACAACCCCCATCCTAACTAGACAAGTATGCCTTGAAGGTGATCAACTCTCAATTAACCAAAAATAATCCCACTTGGTTGCATTCTTTCACGTGGACCTTCCATACGTTAGATATCGGATCACAGACCCATGTCATGTCTGTTTTCTTCACCCTAAAACCACCCCATATTTATAGACACTTTTCCATATTTATGAACAATAAACCCAAGGTGAACCATGATAATCTGCACCACTGATTATTACACCTAGAGTGGGTTCTGAGAGTCCCAGTCCAACAGTGTTGCTTGGAAAGCAGGCCCACATACTCTACGAAATATTGCTCCACCGCACAATTTCCCGTATATATTTCCACACGTAAGAACTTGTTCACTAAACTCCGACAGAGCGCCATCCTATCTTCATTTTAATTCAATACTCACTTTATTATGCAAACAATATCCCTAAGCTGCAGCTTCTATAAACCTCGTTCCCTCAATCTCTCGCCATTCAGCACTGTTACTACCCTTAACTCACCAGCAGCTGCGCCCAGCAACTGCACCTACCCTATCGTTAAACTATTCTTCTCGACATTCAATAGGGAAATATGACACACAAGATAAGTAGCTGCGACTCGAGATGGAACATGCAATATTTAAATATAGCCCAGCTGCCGTCCAGAGGTTCATTACGTCAGATGGGCGGGGATATAAAAAGAGGGTGAAAGGGCGTGGCTCATCTCGGGTGTCTGCCAGCACCGGCGTCTACCGACCAACAGCGACGGTGACGCCCAGGCCTCGTGTTTAACACCCTTCCCCCAAAAGACACTACCGGTCACCTAAACCCGCCGTAACAAACCTCCAAGACGTGCACTCGTCCATGTTATGCTTTCCCCGAACCTAATAGCCTCTTCCAAGGTTCCATCACCTGAACGAACCTACCAAAAACTTGGATTAATATAAATCCTGGTGTATCTGCACCATCACTGTACCTATACATTTAAAACCCGTTAACCTCCAGGTTCCATTTTCGCCCTTCAGCCGTTACGACAATTTAAATATAGCTATCACATCCACCACTGCAGTGCGTTAACAAAAATCACTAAATTTGCATGTTCCATCTCGTGACATGAAAATAATTTGTAGAGAAGCGTCTGGGGAAGCATCAGGAGAAGCATGTAAACGCAAGATCTGCGGCAGTAACCTGAAAGAGGCCATGCCAACAGACACCCTCGCTAAGGGGAGGAGTGGAACTTTGTGCAACTTCCGCGGCAACCTTGGTGTGCTCCCACAACTTCCTGTGTGGCAGCTTTGAAGTGTTGCCAAGCTGGGGGCTGAGCTTCAGCTGTGTGGGTCCTTGCTTGACCCTGTTGGTCTGCTGAAGACATAACGTAGTAAGGTGGGATATGGGAGATAGTTCGGGTACAATGCGCGTATCACTGGCAGTACTCTTATCGTTATCCCACTAGGAATACCACCTTGATATGCTTTTATCTCTGAGCCCCTCGACGACCATGGTCGCTCCCATCAATGCCAATTAAACATAACCATATGAGACTCAGATAATACCTGGTAATCTCACCATCGGTACTAGACTAGGAAAGAGAGCAGTTACCATGTCACTTAAAACAAAACTGCCAGAGAGGAAGGCGGCATTAAACTACAGAGAGGTGTCTATTACTTCAAAGTCAGCACATTATGAGGCAAATTCTGCCTCGTAATTTGATGCTATGTGACCGACTGACCGAGATCAGACAAGAAAGAAGTTCAACTGAGTCTATTTTTGGACTGCCGGAAAGCCTTCGACAGTGCCTCACATGACGAGGTGTTTACATTGGATGAACAGGGTTGGGAAGGTGGCTTTATCAAATAAGCACTTTTACGTAATAAATAAGCAACCACCGTATAATTATCTGTATATTTTTTATTAAATACAAAATCGACTTCACTTAATTGATATATAATACTTTAGTAGATATAAAATATCGACTAAAGGGGAGGGAACAAACAGACCTCTTTCCTCTCGAATTTGTTCAAAAAATATATAGAAATTAAACAATCTAACTGTGAAACAAACATTCCATAATTCAACAATTATCAATATCGCAATATACAATAGTTATAAAACTTAACCTAATGGTTAACATTCCTTTCCCCATTTGCGAAGGGATCTGGATCACAAATCCAGATCCCTTCCAATGTGCTATAGTCGTAATGGCTTGGCGCTTTCTCCTCATAGTTCCCTTCCCTTCCAGAGGTATCGAGAAGTACATAAATTTCCTCCAGCTTCCATTTGTGAACGAAATTGCAAATAAATGTAGAGCATCATTGATTTTAACTTTAAAAGTTTGATGAACCTGGAGATACGAGGACACCAGCCTGGGCCTCGAGGTCACGGCTCCCAGGCACCATGGTCAGGTAAACAAGGGTCGTGATTGGTGCCAAGTTGCATTTCCGGCTGCTGCTGTGTACGTTTTCACTGTCAATACAATTTCTGAATTTCTTGCACTGATAAGTTCCTCCACTTGCCACCGTAACCTACATTATTTCCACAAGTAGGTTATGCACCGCCATATATACTTTCCATACCTTTTAAAGTGAACAACATACTTTTCAGCCATAAAATGTCAAACTGCTTGATAAATCATAATAAATAACAGACAAGATACTTGGCATTAGCCAACTAAGTAAATATATAAAAAAAACTTGAAACAAAAGATAAAATCAATGTTGGAAGGAAATACAATAGAGGCAGGTCCCAGGAACTGAAAATCGAACACCCTTTACAACAGACCCACTACCACTTCCCATCCAAGCCCATATACCATTAAAATCAACACCAACTATAGCCTCAGCAACCCTCGAGAAGAGAAGCCAACAACTATCCACATGACAGCCATTGTATCCAAACCATATGGACAAAAAATGAGTTAATATAGACTCGTGTAAACTCCGCAAGCAATTATATCTACAACGTATTTAATAATGCTATATCACTACCATGCACAGGTAGGTACGTGATCCAGGCAAGGCTTCCTGCAGATTCATTTATATAGCGACAACTGAAAATAATAAAGTTCCCGGTATATTACGTCAGCGGCAACGTGGTCTAGCCCCCATGGAGTCTCTGTTGCCTGCACTCAACCACAACCACCCTGCTCTCTCCCGCCCGCCGCCTGTCATACGCCAGCTGCCATTCCTTATTTTTATTGCCCCGTTAGGCTATGTCCCTCTTCAACGCCATAAAGTCGGTTACACAGCCCAATAAAAGGTAACGCCCCACTGGTGTCTACAGGATATACAAGAATGTTCCCTGGTTCCCATAAACAGCGATTACCTCTGGTGGTACCATATAACGTGGTGCTATTTTGGTAAGCGTTAGTAACATATACTTCTATAAAATATATTGTATATATTGTTTCAAGCAATAGATTACTTTACAAGATCAATGTATCAACAACTGTGATGAATACCAAAATATCTGCTACTCATTTCCAATCCGGGTGAAAATCTACAATGAACTAATTAAAATTACGAGCCGTGTATTGTGTAGATTTAAGAGAATACTGTACAACTAAATCAGATGCCTTACACTGACTTTCTATTTACAAAATATATTCCTGCCACGTAATATATATTGAAACACAAGCCGCTTCTGGAGAGACAATGTATGTACAGTATAGGAAATGGCCCTATAAGGCCTGTACAATTTCGTTCTCAGAGGCAAAATGTCTCCACAACCCCCACGTCCAGAGAACAAAGACAAGATAAAACTATTACCTAACCCACACGGAAATAAAAAGGAAAATAACATTTCAGTACTTCAAGATAAAAATAAATTACATAAACGGCTAACATATATATACATACGGTGGATAACATTTAATTCGCTTGGACCACTGGAGCCTCGAACAGCAGACCACAAAAGCAGCAGTATTTATGTTGGTTAAAATTAATATCCCTTCCTACCAGTATCGTACAATCCAAACCCAAACCCACCCACCCAAATCGGAGAATCGATGGTTCGATTAAGTTTTTTCAGTGTCAAAACAAGTGCATCTGGATGGGGTTCTGGAATCTCTACTCCCAAAGTCTGCTCTGACTTTTTTGAGAACTTGGTCCAACACTTGCTTGGAGTGACCGATTGATTGATTGATTGATAAAGATTAAGCCACCCAAGAGGTGGCACGGGCATGAATAGCCCGTAAGTGGTGGCCCTTTTGAGCCATTACCAGTATCAATAGCTGATACTGGAGATCTGTGTAGGTGCGACTGCACCCTGCGTGACGGGAGATGTCTCCCGTTGGAGTGACCCGCAGGCCCACATATATATACTAGTCTGATTAGTCCATCACTTCAAGGGAGGAAAATGCAAGACTTCCAATTTTGTTCCGGCAATAATTTTTGTTACTTACTAGGAGGATAATACTGAACAACCACGGACCTCTAATTTTCATAGTTTTCTAATCGATAGCTTTATTAATATCCGCTTGAAGTTTTTAAATGTCATCTACGGACGTACTTTTTCATGCTGCATTTTTTGCAATATGTACATTTTTTCACCTTCATAAGATGACGCGAAGCTGACTTGAATTTTTGTCTATCTGATATTAGAATAAGGATCTGATATCTGATAATAACAGTGGGTGCAAGGACTGTCCCCTGAGGTACATAGTTTTTAATTAACTTTGCTTGGATTATATTGTATTCCAGTTAACTCTTTGCGTTCTGCTTGACAAATTTTAAAATTAATTTTAATAAAGCATATTAATGCTTTACCCGTTATTCCTACTGACCTAATTTCGTGGGCAATCACATTCATAAAATGCATTTGCAATTTCTGAACACATCTGCAGTTCGATTTTCTTATAATGCATCTGATTTTGTCATAGCTGCAACAGGTAAGATATGTTGCCTGGATTTATATTATAAATCCATGTTGCCATAGTTGTGGATATGGATGGCTCTCACAAAATGTTTAGGTCTTATTCCTGATCCCACTCAAAACCCTATTATATGGGACGTTAGTGCGACTGGTCTATAATTCTTAGCCAATGCTTTGCTCCCTCCCTTGCATAGGGGAGCTATATCTGCTGATTTAGGTGCTTTGGTATCTCACCTGTGACCAAACATTTTCTCCAGACTACAGAATGCTTTGCATTTCTATATATATATATATATATATATATATATATCCGTGGTTGTTCAGTATATATATATATATATATATATATATGTCGTACCTAGTAGCCAGAACGCACTTGTCAGCCTACTATGCAAGGCCGATTTGCCTAATAGGCCAAGTTTTCATGAATTAAATGTTTTTCGACAACCTAACCTACTTAACCTAACCTAACCTAAGATTTTCGGCTACCTAACCTAACCTATAAAGATAGGTTAGGTTAGGTTAGGTAGGGTTGGTTAGGTTCGGTCATATATCTACGTTAATTTTAACTCCAATGAAAAAAAAATTGACCTCATACATAATGAAATGGGTAGCTTAATCATTTCCTAAGAAAAAATTAGAGAAAATATACTAATTCAGAAAAACTTGGCTTATTAGGCAAATCGGGCATTGCATAGTAGGCCAAAAAGTGAGTTCTGGCTACTAGGTATATATAATAATATATATATATATATATATATATATATATATATTATATATATATATATGCAATTGACGATCACAAAACACTTATCATTTTATGCGGAAAATCCACAGAGAAAAATGAAAGGAGGTAACGGTTCGACTTGTTAAAGCCTTTGTCAAACCAGACTGCATTTGACAGTTTGGTTTGACAAAGGCTTTAACAAGTCGAAACGTTACCTCCTTTCATTTTTCTCTGGATTTTCCGATATATATATATATATATATATATATATATATATATATATATATATATATATATATATATATATATATTATATTATATATATATATATAGTTTGAGGCGGGCCCAAAGAGCCGAAGCTCAACCCCCGCAAGCAAAACTAGGCGAGTATAAGTTGATTATAAAAGCTGGAAACTTGCCCTAAGCTGACAACTGCAGTATATACTCAATATATATTTTACCATTAAATATAATTACGTAAGCGTATATATAATTACGATTATATATATACGATTGTGTTGCGTATAGGTTCTATACGAAAACCACCATGCATCATTTCTTCAATTTCTTCCAATTATAAAACCATGATTCCTCTCTCCAAACAATATTCAAGAGACCTTTCAAATTGTATCACTTAAGTACTCCGAATTTATGTTTCGAACTTGATCACCTGTGCCTACCTTAAATCATGCATACGTAGGCGATAGCGTGCTGCTAAAATCTCATGGCAGTGCATGACGCGCTTGGTAATTAAATGAGATCACATCTTTAAATACAAATCTACGCCCACAATTCAACCCGTACAGTATTTTGACGTATATATAGCCTCCAAGGCCAAAAAATGTGCTAAAAATAATTTGGTACATCATTTTTGTGACGTTGTCAACGCTGGGGAGGACGGACTGCGTGATAATCTAGCCCGTGCAATTTCAGGACATCCCTAACTAGCCACTCACATAAGTTCTCCGCCATAATTTTAAGAGAACCTTTATGTGTAAAGGTAATATCGTAGCCTTAAATTAAGGGCATTGAAATGAGTATACAGCGGAAAACTTGGAATATTCTAGGTGAGCAGAGGTTACTTGTGCCGGGAGGGGGGGGAACTGGGGGGGGGGCAGAGGAAGGGGGGGAGGAACTGAATGCCTGCCAGAGCCAGTGCGTCTTTGTTAACCTTACCAGGGAGCCTCGCTCACTCTCCTAACTTAATCTGCATGCATGCAAGCTGCGTTATGTCTCCCAGTACACCTCATGCTTGCCAGCGACCTTGATCACTCGCCCTTAACGGATAAACTTCCTAACCATATGGCACTCGAGTAGCTAGCGCATGCCCACAATTACCTTACAAAAATGCTTAAAAACACTTGATCAAGTGGAGCAGGGGATAATGCAGCACGCCAGAAAATTAAGATCCGTGCAAGGTGGTGGTAGCATCACGTGGCCATGAGGCTGGACCAGCCCCGGCCGGTGCGTGATGTGGCGGCTGGCTGGCTGTACCACGCCGCCACGAGGCGGCCACAACCGTCTGTACCACTTCATATTCCACGCTACAACCACACTTATAACAACACACAACATTCGCAAATCACCAGTGTGTGGTGCGCGCACACAACACAAAAGAGGGTCAGTACTTACAAGGCTATAACGTGTAGTGATGCAGCTGCTGGAGAGCTTCCCGCCAAGACCAAGAGGGGGCAGCCAGTCACCACCACGAGAGCCACTACACACCACAACCTCTCAACTCGCACTCTAAAACACCACTAAATGTTCACCGCGTCACTTGCACTGATGTAACCGCGTGTCACCAAGGGAGCGGAAAGTGTAAGGGGGAGAGGTGGCCCGGGCGTAGGTGAAGAAAGAGAGGTGAAAAAGAAGGCTTGGTTGAGACTTACGGTGGAGTGTGTGTCGCCGTGTGGGACTGTTGGCCGTAGTAAGGTGAGGCGAGGCGGCGGCGGACGGCCCCAAACCCACGCGGTGGACCCGCCACCACTCCCATTTAACAACCACCCACGTTATACCCACTCACTGCCTCCCGTGCCCACCCCAGTCGCATTCTTCCCCCGTCCTGCTATCCCTTAGTTGCATCGCCTTTACTTCAAGTTAAACATTTGACCCAGAAATGTTAACCAATATTTCGTATTAAAGAGACATGTGGCATCCCCCGCTCGTCCGTGACGCGAGGAGAGGCTAGTGGGAGGGACGGGGGACGGGAGGGGAGGAGAGGGGGGGGGGGAGAGGGGCAGCAAGAGGTTACCTCCACGCGGCCAGGCGCCTCCATCAACCTCATTGACATAGCGCACTTTCCAAATAACTATTTGCTACTGCTGAAACAAATATTGATGGCGTGGCAAAAACAGTTCAAGACCGTCTAAAGATTGAGTTGCTTCTCATTCACTATCAAAGTATCCCCCCGTCCCTCCCTCACCCCCACTCCCCCCCCCAAATCCACTTCTCACTACCCAAGCCGGTCAACACCCCGACTCATGGTATTTCCCATTGACGCTGTCTTGCCGTTTTTACGACAGAAAGCCATTCTTTTGGTACTTACTAATCAGTTCCGATATATTGTCGAGAGAACAAATTGCATATATATATATGGGTGTAGGATAATACTATCATAGTGGCATTTGTCTCACATTATTTACATGTCGTGGTCACTGGTGGGTACTGCCCTCTAGTGATCAACACAACCTTCCCTCCTTTCCATATCCCCCCCATCTCAACCCCTCCCACTCATCCCTACCCACCCCTCCCCACCCCACTTCCTGGGACCCTCTGCCTCCCTCTTCCTGTGAGTCACCGCCCTCCCTGCCGCAGCGATGAAAAGGAAAAATACAATGTTCCTACTAACATATATTTTTCTAACAAGAACGCTAACATATTATGGGTTTTCGTTAATTACAGCAGTGCAAAGAGGAGCGTGGGCACAATACCCTGTTGAGGAGGTTGCAGAAAACATATTTCATAATTCTAACGCGGGCATAGCAACCTTAGGGACGTCAAAGATCATAGAAAATGGGATAAATCGGAAAACGGTAAGGTTGGTACTCTCAGGAGTGTGGGGAACATTAGAGCAAAATTCATAACACCTGTTATATTATTATTATAATAATATTTATTCAGGTGAAAGTACATACATGAAAATGAGTTACAAACAGAATGTTGGATTTCTAGATAGAGCTAGTACAGTATATAATACGCCTAAAGCCACTAATAAGCAAGGCGTTTCGGGCGAACGCAAGGCGTTTGAATAGAAGGAACCTTTGAATGAAGAATCAAAGCAGTCTCTGCATGATAACAGAAGTACAGAAAGCCTAGAAAATGCGAGAACCTTAATAGATACAAAAGGACCAAATTTCATAGAAGATATAACCAGACAATTAAAATATTGCGGGTTATAATATCAAGTACTCATTATTCAATCAGAGCACTATTATACCGATTAGACCCACCAAAATGGATAAATTATTATTTTAATGATAGGCAAAAAGGGAGACGTCATAATTTTCATTCCGGCTCAGGTTTTAGAAGGGTGGTTGAACCAATAAATTGTCAACGATTATTCTAAGGAGACTATAGGAGGTTTTTCTTAACGATTGTTTCATCAAGATGACAAGAGTTCAAATTGGAATAATGTGTGATAGGCAGATTGTATCTTACGAACTGTCTGAAGATATTGGTTAAAATTCATGTAGAATAAGTATAGGTATATCCCAAAAGGACTGAATAGCTTAAGCTATTTCTATCCTCATCAAGGGATGGGTTGCATTCTGGGAATGTCCGCCACTACCTCACCTAAGGAAACCGATAAACTGACAGGCTACCAATGATTGATAAAGATTAAGCGACCCAAGAGGTGGCACGGGCATGAATAGCCCGTAAGTGGGACAATTTTTTTGTTCAGTAAATCACTTCGGTGTTCTGAGGTCGCATTTAATCGTCAAGCTGCTGACAGGCTACCTGTCGGCCTTTCAATTTAAGGCCAAATATTTTCACAATCAGAGTGAATAGAATTGAAAAGTATTTACCAAGTTCTTTATATCACAAGTAATTGTGGAGCGTCATTTAATCTGTGTTTTGACGGGAAAATTATAATGCCTTACAAAGCATGTTCTTAAAACAGAACACTATTTTAGATTTAATCCGTTTTTGATTAGTTATGAGTAGTTGTTGAATATATATATGAATGAACAGCGTTTCACTTTTTTTACAAATAATGTAAGTGGAACTAAGTGGAGTGGATCTATTAAGAATTAAAAGCGAGTTTGTAGAGCCACCTAAAAAAAAACAGTATATGTACGGTATATAAATTCCTGGAAGAGCTTAGATGCTACCTGACCATTTATACTAATCCTTCATTAATCGCTTAGAACTTAATAATCTGCACATAAATCTCAGGACAGTAAGGAGAAATATGATACAACAATTTTAGATTTTACAAAATAATCTAGAAGTTACGATTAAAAATGAACGAATCTGGGTGGATATATAAATAGATGAACGAATCTGGTGCATTTAAATAGAAGCCGCCTCGAAGGGGGCCTAATAGACATTCTGTAATTTTCTTTGTAGTCAATCTAAAATTACCATTGGGGAACAAGGCAACATCCGAAATAAATCATTAAAGTTATAATATAAAGACAAAAGAATTAATTCAAAGTATGAAGAAATTACATTAATACGAAACATCCCTATGCATTCATAATTTTTTTTTTTTGCCAAATTAATAAAAAGAAAAGGCCGTGAAAAGTTTCTGAGTGTTGCAAATTGAGTGTCCCCGGGACTGCCCTAAGACCTTTGTTGTTTGTCATATACGTATATAAAATAGTTAAAGACAGTAATGTGTTTCAGGACGGTTCAGAAATAAGAAGCCTCAAAATTGCTACAAGACGTAAGAACATAGGAATTTCGGAAACTGCAGAAAGCCTCTTGGCCCATACGAGCCGCTCCTATTTATATTCATCCAAATTCATATCTTTGTTCGACTCGTTGGTTAGATATAGAAGTAATCTCACATCTGTTACCCTATCCAGTATCTTATTCATAGATCAACCACTCTATTTCCGAACTAGTATTTACCCGGGGTCTTTCCTGACTCTAAATTTATCCAATTTGTCTCTATTGTTCGTTCTGTTTTGTGTTGTTGTTGTTTTAGATTCAGCTACTCTGAACAAGTTCCAAGTAGCACGGGCTATGGTGAGCCCGTAACTTACCTGGCACAGGAGCGGGGCAAGTAGCACAGGCTATAGCAAGCCCATGGTGGACTTACCTGGCACAGGAGCGGTGCTGTGTGTGTTGTGTTGATAGCTTTAACATCTTATTAATATCACCCCTAACACCTCGTCTTTCTAGAGAATATAAATTAAGCTTTTAATCTTTCTTCATATTCAAGTTAAGTAAGTTAATGAGATGATAATCTACATCCCAAAAGGATATAGTAATGTAAGCTCAAGCGGTTCACAAATCCTTACTGAACACTAATAATAATCATATTTGACATTACATAAATTTCAAGAATTTTAATATTATATTTTTGGTGTTTTTGGTCTATTCATTCTTTGGTGTTTTTGGTCTCCTATGAATTGTCTACCATACCATTATCACATCCATACAATTTATTGTGTACGTTATTATATTTTTCTATGTTATTCAGGCCGTTAATTTAATACATAGTGATATATTGTGTGTATATCACTTAGAAATTAACACGTGATGAACAATGTGACAGTGTCAGACCACTTAGAAAGGATTAAGACAGGATTTTCCTAGAGTACAATACTTTTGGATTTAATAATACTGTACATTTTAATTTAAGAAGTAATATCATCATCATCCTGTAGTACGTGACCCATAATATGTATTATATNGAACAGAAAGTATCTCTGAAACAAACATTGCATTCGCTATCATAAACACATATATTTCATAAACACATTTCAGAAATTAACAAAACAAATACCTGCTAAGTCATTAAATCAGTTTGACACGAGGAGTGCAAAAATTATACCAACAAGCTTTATGAAACTCCATGCCAAATTAGTAATTTATAAGGTATATACAAAAGTATTACACGGTATATAGGTACACACGGTATATTAGGTATATTTACACGGTATAAGGCACCGTGACCTTTTTTAACAAAAAGTATATTAATAATAAAGTCTTCAAAACAGCTCTACCTGGAGTGACACAGTTAATTCAACAGTGGTGTGTGAAACAATACTGGAGAGTTGCCTCAAACTTTTCCCTCAGGAGCAGGCGGGCGACACAGGCAAGAGGAAGCTATGTTCGCCTAATGACAGCGAAGATTAATACTGCAATCTCCTCACTCGGGGGACTCTCTCCTCAGCAATATCAGACACGCAGAGTATTCTCACTCTCCCTCTTTTACATGTTGTTGCCAGTGAACATAAGACATAAGAATGAAGTGTAAATAGCGATATCACACATGAACATAACCTACGTGAGCTACGGTTCAATTACCAAAGTTCGATTATTGTTCGCTATAAGTGCTACTTGGAATGCCCCAGCACAAAGGTATGTATCTTACTTGCAATAAAAAATAGACTGTATTTTGACCACAGTATCCATACAACAATGGATTAGTTCAAAACTTAACGAGGAACAGTAGCATCGTAGGCCACACACGAATCGGCCACTTAATTAACATCAGCTGATATAAGAACTATTGCCGAAACGAAGATTAAAGTCTTTATTAAAAGCAATTATGTACCTACACACATGGGCATAAAAAGAAACTGCTATACTAAGTTGGTTATCACCGTGGAAGTATATGGTGAAAATCTGATGCTTGCAAAATTACGTTGGCAAAAGTAAAAATATAATTACTATGCAATAATTTCTGCCTCAGGCTTCAACACACGCCAAACGACTGTCACTCTTCCGCCGTTGCCATAAAGATGATACTTCAATAAAACTTGGAGCGTGAACATGTAGATGACAATTGGAAACAGCACGTGGTCCCTGGCTCTAGCAACTGCATTATCGGGTTTACACACCATCTCTGTCCTTCGAGAGGGAACTCCACCAATACAAACAACAGCATAATACACCAACTCGCCAGTTGAATTCGTTGATCCAATCAAGGTATTAAATGACGCCTTAAATCGAGAAAAGCAATAAATTGATTTATGGATATGTTCAAATTCTGTCTATTCACATACATTTACAGAAACTGTTTTGTTGGTCGTCAGCCGGGTGGAAGAAACTACAGGTACTTAAAACTCGCTCATCGACCCAAACTGTCCACGAACTAAGACAAATGTGTAATGAACCACATTCACGTGAAAAGCTAACAAAGAAATGCTTATTTGCATTCCAGGTCAAACACAGCCTGAACATTGTTATGGCATTCATGTCTACATGGCTTACCTTAAGACAAAAATTAGTTATTTCATTACTAGAACCACGATTGCAACGAAAGGTGCCGAGTTAAGGTATATATTTATTACAAATAGCTGCAGATATTTTGAAAGGTAAGCAGGAAAATAAGCTTGCAAATGGTACAGGTCACCTTGTTGCCACCCTCTCATCATCACGAGCACAATGACCTTGAACATCCTAAACATCTCATTCACTGATCCAGCCCTAATCATTCACTAATCTAGTGATGCCAGCCAGCCAGCCAGCAATTTATGGTACTGGAGAAATCCTGAATATGTGATGAACAAATTCAAGGACAGGAGGAGGTTGTAGAGGTGAGAGGTCATGACACGGATTTAACCCGGGGAAAAGGAAAGAGGGGGGGAGGGCGCCTCACGTTCGCCCTAGGCGGGGTCGGTCGGTCGCTCCTCTGCAGGGTCACGTTCTCGCCGCCCCTATGACCCCACGAACCTCAAAAGTGGCCTTAACAAGTCCCTGCAGTCAGAGGAACGCGGGTTGGGTTATACCCCAGAGGGCAATCATCACCGCTGTCGACACAACTCGACAGATTCAAAGGGGCATCATCGTTTGTCCCTTAAACGTACTCGGGAAATCGAAATGAAAATTCCTTTCGATTTATGTATATTCAATTCACTTTTCATATTCAATATTAAACAATTTAGAAATGGCTTCCAGAGGAACTGTACACAGTAACGCCCTACATGAAGCGTAATTGTATCTTACAGAATCGTTTCTAGTACTGCATGTCAATATCCAACACAACTCTTTATGATAAGACCATGGGGATACATATACTTTCTGATCTACAGAAACATCTGCAGATACTTGCTAATTTAGATGTTCCTAATTGCAATTTCCTTGACTGTTTTGTGTGAGGATGAAAAACGGGGAAAAAGGCTGCTGCTAATATACATTTTTGATGTAGGAAAGTGCAGGTGGGCTCTGCTGTCACAAATTGTACGTGAACGTTATTCAAACAAAATGTCATAAATGCAACCAAGGTGTAGTCGGAGGCTAGCCCAAAAGCATAGAGTTGGTGGCAAGAGCAATCTCCCACGCCAAATTACTTCGCCCTTGTCCCTCACCTCGACCCTCACTCACTCACCCTAGGTCCATGACCCGGCAACAACCCTCTTCTTTCCCGTAAACACATCCTGGATTGTACCTGGGTGGGATTCTTAGAGTTCTACTCCCCAAGCCCGGCCTTGGGGAGTCAGAAGAGGCTCCCATCCTGTCCTCCTTTCAACAAATACTCATCATTGGCCACCTTGATCTACCCCCCCCCCACCCCTTACCACACAACTAAACTACCTAGTTTGTAGTAGTTGGTAGTTTAAACTACCAACTACCACTAAAACAATACACTGTTTACACAAGTGTTTAAACGAAGTTTTCACCCAAAACAAATCTAGGCACAACTCTTACTAAATAGACAGGTATTAGTACACCTGCTTCGCCCTAATCATTATCTAGTGTCAAGGGAGCTCAAATCAGTCAAAATGCGAAACACCTCAGCCCAAACAAATCAGTCATCCCATGTTATGATGGATGAAATTTGTGATAAATGCTGTCCCATGTAGGGTATCAGAAAGGTCTATTACAAGAGGAAAGGTGGAGGGGAGGGGGAAATTTGAGCGATATTCTACCTTTCCAGCACCTCCATCTGATTTCCTATTGACATAATACTTTAACAATGCTCTACAAATGACAATCCCGCATACCTGAACTTCTCAGGTACAGGTATATTGACACTTATGTTAATGATTTAGGTAATTATCCAGCCGGGTAGAAACTGCATATTAAAGCTAACCCTGACTGAAATTTGAACAGCTGTACATATTCATACCACAGGACCAGACAGCACTTTGGTTAGTGCTAAGAACTTTCTTCAAGAGCTGGGTTCTGAGGGGCAACGTCTGGTCCATTCTTTGTTCTAAAATTGCAGCCCGGATGGGGTGGGTGGAGCAAGATTAGTGACACCATAAGTGACTCACCATAGATGTACATAAAAGTTACACAGTTGTTATTAACAATAATAATATATCGCAAGTGATTCAAGAAGTCTCAAAAGCCGGTCTTTTATCGAGACTTTAAACTTCTTGAATCACTTGCGACATAAAATTATTATTGTTAATAACAACTGTGCAACTAGCGTCACCAGATTTTCACTTGCTGAGCTAAACGAACAATGGGTTCAGCAACTGAACCCCCATGATGAGCCCCCCCCCCGTGTAACCCTGATTGATTATTGATTCATGAAGATTAAGCCACCCAAAAGGTGGCACGGGCATGAATAGCCCGTAAGTGGTGGCCCTTTTGAGCCATTACCAGTATCAAGAGCTGATACTGGAGATCTGTGGAGGTGCGAGTGCAACCTTCGTGACGGCAGATGTCTCCGCCATGTAACCAAATGTATATATACCAAATATATATATATCTCTCTCTACCACCGCACCGCTCACGGGATGGGTATGGGGGTGCAGTTCACAAACAAATGAAATGAAAATGGTTCTACCCTGCATCTGAGAAGTTCAGAAAAGAGAGAAGGAGAGTGTTAAAGAGAAAAGAATTATGATGATCTCGGTAAATAAGTTTACTTTTACAATGTGGTCGACAATTTGATTCCCAGTAAGGTTTTTCTGCTGCCGATCTCAAAACTCGCGCACTATCAGCATGCAAGATCAGCTCCATATATACATTAAACCATAACACCGGTCAATAATATGTAATCACCAAGCTGCAAGCACTAGGCCTCTTGGGCTCCATTCTACAGAGTATCAATATCAATGTGTGTACAGTATGTCATCATCAACGATATATGATACCATCACTGATTAAGAACTATTCTGCAATAATAAACGGCCATAGGGCCTGGCCGGGGAGAGACCGCGGGGAGGCAGAGCCTTGAAATCATCGCAAGGTAAACGTAAGGTAAGGACGCCAGCTGTGCGGCCGATACGTGAAGGTACACAAGGCATAAAGAAAGACCATGTCGGTGGAGTCCACACACCGAAGGCCACGAGACTTAAGGCATGAAGGGACCTACAGGAAGAAGGAAACATTAAACCCGAGGCTTCCCCAGGGCTCTCCTTACTTCCCCTTGCAAACCCGATCACTTGCACCTAGAGCTATTAGCACCTATCGTTCCTATTCTCATGACACCAGAATCTCGTAACAAAAGGATGAGAAAGGGGGAGGGAGAAAGGAATGAGAGGGTAGAGAGGGGGGAAGAAACGGATGAGAGGGTAGAGAGGGGGGAAGAAACGGATGAGAGGGTAGAGAGGGGGGAGAAACGGATGAGAGGGTAGAGGGGGAGAGGAAAGGATGAGAGGGGGAGGAAAGTTGATGAAGGGTCTGCCTTTGCCCGGTTGCTTGCCAACGTCCAGCAGAGCGTGCACAGCTCCCCCCCCCCACCCAACCAAGCCTACTGCCTACAACCACCACCAGCAACACTGCTGCAGTTCAATTATCCCTATTCAGTTCATCTTCTGTTAATCCATATTATTCTATTTTCCTGTTACGTATCAAATACAAATTTTACACCAAATATTTTGCTTAAGTTAAAAGCACATGAACATTTGGTAAATTCCCTGCAAAATTATTCATGCCAAAACCCAAATTATAACTGTGTGTATTGGAATCACTAAATGGAATCAATACCCAGTCGAGGAAACTAAAGGGCAGCCAGGAGGTAAGTGCCCCGAAGTGAAAGAGGAATAGGAAAGGGGAACTACTAGATGAAGGGGAGGCTATAGGCAGCAGGAAGGCAGTGGTACAAGAGCAGTGGTCTCCGCACAGGCGAGGAGCGGGAGGGAACAGGTACGGGGAGGGGGGGAGGGTGGCAAGAGGGAAAAGAAAAAAAAGGGAGAGGGAGAAGAATGGAACGGCTCGGATAAACGAGCAAATGAAAGAGTGACGGCAGAAGATTACACACGAGAATAAAGAGGGGAGTTAGAGCACGAACAGTGACCATAAGAAAAAAACACTGGAAAAGAGGGAACTAGAAGAGAGGGGGGGGAGAGGCTAATAGGAGGAGTAGAGTTAAACCAGACTGTGCCAGTGCGTATGCGCCCGCACGCGCGCAAGTATGACCACCTAGAAACCAGAACAAATCTAAAATTGACAATCTTTAGGGGAGGGGAGCGGTAAGACAGTCGAGTAATTGGGTTGAATCGCCAGACTCCTCTAACTGTTACTGGAAGCGCACCACAAAAGTCCTGCCAGTTGATTTTTACCAAAGCCGGACCTGGCAAACTGGTGAGGTGGGAGGGAAAATAGGGTGGGGATGGGGGGGGGGGTAAAAAAGACTAAAGACGAGACTAAAGACAAGATGTGTAGAAAGACTTTAAGGCTGAGTTAGGGGAGATGGATAAGGAAGTGGGGGTGGAAACTAACAAGAGGACAGTGAAATTCGTGCAAGTGGATAAAGTGGAGAGAGGCCCATAAGGTGGGCAAACATGTGGGAAAAGATCAAGCTGATGAAATAAGAGGTGGCATGCTAGTCGTAGAGCAGACATGGCGAGGAGCGGGTGGGTGGGAGGTGCAACAATACACAGAGGAGGAAAACGTGAGGCGGCGTCAAGGGTAAGGGATATGGGTTATTATCTCGACATCTTCTAGAGACAAGTGACACGGGAAGAAAAGACTGAGGACAAAGACGGCTAGTTTTATTTACACTTGAAAACAGTCACGGGCCTTCCAGTAATTACGGGACTAGGCTTCTCTAGTGCAACCTGATAATTCTTAAACATTCTGGTTTCCTCTCAATGTTTCCAGCACTCTGCAACGAGTGATCCATATTAACCTAGTTTCTTGTTACTTTTATCTAACACCGCTTAGGTGGAAGAAATATGGGTAATGCAAAGTGAAAAGGCACAGCTATGTAGCGGAACATGGGAGGGAAATAAGTATCCAAGCAGATATAATACTAGTTGAGCGGAATGGAGTGCAACCGGTGAACCATCACTGCCAAGAGGGTAAGTTGGGAGGAGGAAGGAAGGAGCAAGTCAGGTAGACTTGCAGAAGGTTGGCGCTGGGCGGCAGCGTGCGCTGGTTCACCCTTGTCATACATGTATAATGTTCCCTGTGTCCTAAGTGAGGCTGGAGCTCTCGGCCGCAAGCCCCAACGCTTCCAAAGCGGCTTAAGTGAGCCCGCAGAGGGACCAAAAGGCGAATTTAATTGAATACGAAAACATGGTTGCGCGTAAGCAGATCATGCAGGAGGCAGCAGTCGCCGTGCCAGGCAACGCCCGCACCTTCAACACCCAGGTAAAATAACACTGAATGGTCCACCCTTTCATTTTCACTCTACCGTCTCTCGAAGAACCCCCAAGCCGCTTTTGCTAATGGTGCAAGTGACGGCAAAAGGAGGAGAGTTGAGGGGAGAGGGGGTGAGAAGGCGGGGAAAGCTTATTATGAGAAAACTGCTTTGGAAATACGCAAGGCCAGGTTTCCAGAAGAGGAGAGCCAAGAACCACACAACCCATTGCTGGTACTCGCCGTTGCCACCACCATCACTACGTCACCAGCTTTAACATTCCAATTCCAGAAAACACAAATATGAACGGGTTGTCCTTCACAGCTACGTTAGACACAGCTCCTATAATTTGTGAAATACGACAATGAAATATTACATGACAATGCCTTCTAAAGCGAAGAAGAAATTATGAATTTCTTTGCTACTTGTGTGTCTTAATATTCAGCCAGTTAAGATTAATTCAATTTCCTTCACGTAACTGCTGTTACCTTGTCTCAAAAGCAAGACAGTAACAAATATTCACATGCATTGTGTGTGACGTACTTTTCGCTACAAAGGCGTAACAAGGTCTGGGTTCAATTGACATTTTATTTTACCTTGCATAAGTACTAATTGAGCTGCACAACCCCACCTAACCATTTCAGAGCCAATTCCTATTAGCCATGAAAAAGGTACAATGCAAGCACTTTTATTTCCAGTAAATGGTAATAAATTTGTGCGCTTGTCGAGGGAAGTGTACAGCTGATGGTTTGGGGCTTAAATGGGGGCGGGCATAAAACATGTGGGGCGGTTGAGACAAGACATGAACGGGCGGTTGTGTGGTAGTTGGAACAGGTGTTGAGCACGACTGAACGGAGCATAGTTGTGATATACATATTAGCACATGGGGTGGGGAGGAGAGCTGGAGAATAGGTGAGAGGGAAGGAAAGGAGGGAGGTGAGACGGTGCTGACAGATTAAGTTTGTTAGTTTGTCGTTTGAATAGGGAGGGAGGGGGGAGGAGAGGGGGGTACTCGCCTGGTTGTACAGGGGTTGAGTCCTTTGGTCCTGCTTCAAGACCTTCAATCGACTTCTCGATCTTACCTGGAAGAGGTTCTGAGGGTTCTACTCCCCAAGCCTAACATGGCTACTTGAGAACTTTCCTCGTACTGTATAAGTGTGTATGATATACAGTATGTATTTGTCCACTGTCAAAATCAGCAATTCCTAGATGTCATTGCTGATTTTTCTTGCAGTCACAATAGTTGTTTGAATCAAAGAGGTAAAGTTTCTCTGCACATTCTCTATATCAGGTCCTATTCTTTACACTAGATCGTAACACACACATCCTGCTGAGCGCTCTTTACTTAAGATCTTTGTCCTAAACCTACTTTAAGAATCACAACTCCTTGCCCTGGTACCCACCAAGCATTCCACAGCACCTTGTAAGTTCTCCCCCACTTCCAGGAAAGGGTGTGGCGGGCGCCCCGTGAGCCTCATACCGCTGTCAAGATAGAAGCTACAAGGAAAGGCCATCAGTCGCGGTGCGGTCGCTGCCTGTGTGGATCTTCATTACCAACACAGACTCCGCTAACTTCCCTCCACCTCCTCACAAACACGTATCGTCTATTAAATTTAATATGGTTATTTCTCGTCGAGCAATGTTCTTTATAGTGTATCACTTCAGCTCAAAGTACTGACCGAGGGAAACAAAAGACTTGATCGTATTCTCAACAGGGTTTAAAAATGGACGGGGGTGGGGAGGGGGGCAAATTTAGTTAGCTTGGTGAGATTAAATTATTCAGGGCGGGCCAGAGGCGGGTTTCAGTTTAAACTATTCGTGCCAGTAGGTAAGGAAAGACCTAATTAACTATTATTTTTATGACCTGGTTGGTTGATACCTGGTTGATGGGGTTATGGGAGTTGTTCTACTCCCCAAGCCCGGCCCGAGGCCAGGCTCGACTTGTGAGAGCTTGATCCACCAGGCTGTTGCTTGGAGCGGCCCGCAGAGCCACATACCCACCACAGCCCGGCTGATCCGGGACTTCTCTTAGGAAACAGTCAAGTTTTCTCTTGAAGATGTCCACGGTTGACAATCGCTAAAATTATAAAATAGTTTAAAAGCGTAACACATCTCCCAGATCTGCAACCGCCAAGAGATGTTACTTTAAGCACTAAACAAAGGGCAAACAATTTCGCATTATACGTCCTTTACAGCCAGACCACGAAACAACCCCACGTACAAACATTAGCAACCAACGAATTGAAAAAAAAAGGAATGGAAACAAATGATGTGATCTGGGAGCAGGAGAGGGTGGGCGGAGGGAAAATGGTGATTAATGGAGTTAACTATTACCAGAAGGAACAATGAGCACGGATTGAACAAAGTGTGCTACCGGAAAACTAACAAATACAGCTTTGCTACCAATTTCGTGCATGACATAAAAACTAATTTGCATATTAAAATCTAATCTAAAGAGTGTAAGGCCTAACAGATACGCAGAGATGCATGCTTTATAAGTACGAAGTAATGCGTATGGGACAGGAAAGAGAACCTATCGTGGCTGCTATTGTGTGTTGCTAGCACGGAAGTGGGAGGTGGCAGGGAGTGTAGTGGGTGGTGGAAAACAAGGGAGGGTCTCTAGGGACAAGGCCAGACTGGGCCCCCATTAGCAGCACCTGGCCAGGCTGAGGGGGAAACAACGTGGACCGAGTGTGACACAGGAAAGGCGAGAGGTGACAGGTGGGGTCTCTCCTGAGAGGAGGGGGTGGAAGGGTGGGGAGAGGCAGCAGCAGCCAGGCACAATTACGACAAACAATTGATCGCGCCGTCACAATGACTCGACCCAAACATCAAATGATTCTGGTCCTAATGAATTAATTGAAAACAAATTAAAACTACAAAGTTCAAAATTTAACACCGCAAATATGAAACGAGATGTACTGCTCAAAGCTTCATTTGCTTTATAGTAATACGACTGAAATCACGAGAGCCCTCTATCCAGTTTAGGCGAGAGAAAAGTCGGTGTGTAAAATAAAATAAAAAAAAATTGTAATGGACGAGAAAGGGCTGCAAGGCTCTTGAAAAGGCAAAATATAAATAAATAAATTAAGCACTGGGAAGTCGTGGCAGCCCCACCAGCTCGAGTGCGAATACATGTCGACCTAAATTCAATCTTGTTAAGTTTCCTGTCAAAATCCTAGAGAGGGCAAGGACAAAACTGTGCTGTCCTTCGATATCTGCACCGAGGCAGGACTGGAGGAAGGTTGGTAATACTTGGTCTATACATTAGAGACTGGGCTCCGAAGGTTCCACTTCCCAAGCTCTGCGGGACTGTTGCCTGGAGCGGCCCGCAGGCATATCCACTACAATCTGGTTAGTCCGACAAGAACGTTGAATTTTTTCTTGAAAATGTCGATCTTTCTTCCAGATTATTATTTAATGTTTGTGCTTACCCACAAGTGACCACGGGAGTGGGCGAGGTTAACTTTTGATGATGCCCCGAATCCTAGTCGTTTATACCTGACGCGCTAATTACGTCTATACATTAACAAATCCATCATTGTTTAAGTTGTGATACTTTTACTCCAACCATCCACACAGGGAGCGAGAACTTCCTAACATCTCTTCAACTCCAAATGCATGTCCAGCTTCCACTGATGTCCTCCTGTCCTACCTCTGTACATGATCTCACAGAATAATAAGATAAGGTGAAGTGGAGGAGAAAAACTATTCACAACTTTATATGTCGAAATGATAACCCAGAAGGCTCTGGAACCTATACAATGGTCGATTAAAGGTTGAGAGGCGGGTCCCAAGAGCCATAGCTCATTCCCGCAAATACAACTAGTCGAGTACGTAACCTTATTTCCTGCCATTCTCCACCCCGCCTCTCAGGCTCCCAACTCCTCCTGGGTCCACATCCTCACCGCCAACACTTGTTTGTTGCTAGGATACTGAATGGCTGTAGAGCTGATGTTCATACTGCGTTCTATGGCATATTCTGTTCATACTGCGTTCTATGGCATATTCTGTTCATACTGCGTTCTATGGCATATTCTGTTCATACTGCGTTCTATGGCATATTCTGTTCATATTGCGTTCTATGGCATATTCTGTTCATACTGCGTTCTATAGCATATTCTGCTCATATTGCGTTCAATGTGCCATAGACATAATACATCTATGGCACCTCTACTCTTCATTGGTTCTATTCTGAATGTTCCAATAGAATACACGGAGCTTAGAGACGGTCCTAATAATTTAGATGGTTTATCACGTCTATGCGTGACATAAGGTAAGAGGACGTTCCCTCTATTTTAGAAATCCGTTTTGAAAAAGGTAATGAGTGTAGACTGGTACTCAAAGCGGAAAGGCAAAAGTGATTTGAATAACAAAAGCATTGTGGTAGACTCCCTGGATTCGAAGGTTCTCATAACCCACCCTTTCATTTTCCTGGCTGATGCTATATTTGCTTTGTTATGCTCACCCAACGTCAGGTTGTCTGATATTATTCAGAATTTTCCACTCGTATGGATGAGCCTCACTGAAAATAAAAACCGATGCACGGCTGCATGTAATGCACAAAATTGGTTCCAGTATGGGGGGGAGGTGAATACAAAGGACTTTGTAAAATACACGCGGGACAAGTATGCATTGCACAATTAAAAGGGGCTTAAAGGTAAAGAACCCCCCCCCCCTCCAAAAGCTATAATTAAAAGAATTAAATAATCTGAGCATTTGGCAGCGAATGGGACAAATCCAAACCTGCCAGTCGAGATATTAAACATTCATTATTAGCAATAATCACCTATGCTATTTATGAAGACTTAAAAAAATCCACCAACAGTATTGTCGGCGCCTCTTTTTGCTAACCGGGAGGTGTGAGATTACGGGAGGTGTGTGTGAGAATTACAATACAAAAGCTATCGCAAGTTTTTCAAAATCTTTACATCTTTGGAATTTGCGGGATTTTTGTTTTTGACAATGGAGGCAGCGAGGGAGTAATAACAATGAAAAAAACTGTCATGGGGAGGATTCGAACCTGTACTTTGGGTACTCTCACACCTTGATACCTGCTTGATGGGGTTCGAGTTCTACTCCCCTACTTTGACTTGTGTGTTTGGCCCACTAAGCTGTTGTTTGGAGAGGCCCGCAGACCTGTATACACATCACAGCCTGGTTGGTCCGGCACTCCTTGAAGAAACCTATCTAGTTTTTTCTTGAAGATGTCCACGGTGGTTCCCGCAATATTTCTTATACCTCTACTAGTTTTCTACTACTCACCCTAAACCACTTGACCACAATACACTATAAGTAATGTAACCTGGGATTCAACCGAATCCAAAAGGGGGTCCTCAGGCATCGCGCTGATACCAAGTCAAGGTTTTACATACTACTCACTATCACTAGTGTGGCATATAAGAGTTCTTTCCCCAATGCTCACTTCAAATGCACTTTAACAAATATTAATGCGATTTCTTTATACAATAATGTCACTAGTTGATATACTAACTACGCCCAACCGAATCTGCCAGTCACGATAAAAATAACTTGCAAGAAATTTGTCAAAACAATTTCAAGAGGCGAGTGCACAGGGAGGAGGGGAGTTGCTAGTCAAATATTGACTGGCATTGTTTGCATGCCATTACACGCCGCAGGTTTCTTCAAACCCTCACCAATACTCACTTCTTGTTACCCAAGTCTATGCCAACCTTTGTAAACAACTGTTACCGAGTATTCAAATTCAACTTTTCCTTCTCTATATTGTACAGAAAAGATTACAAAAGCACTCCATGGCCTAGCATGTCTATAGCAAATCTTTTACATGATGCTCTAATACTTTCGAATATGTCCATAATATAAAAATCATGATTTACACTTACGAGGGACTGGTGCTAAATCTGTTCACTTGAAATCTTTCCTTACGAGTCCTGGAGGTATTAACGAATATGTAAACATGCCCTATTGACAGCTCTCTAAATATAGTGGGCATAACTTGTTGATCCTCTTTTGGTGTTCAAATAGGGAACGTAACTGGTTGACCAGATTGTCGACCTAGTACGCTGGGCCCGTTGACCCTAGCAACGAATGCGGAACTGTTGACTAACGAGTCTTGAACAACTGTAACGGACTTTGAACAAAGACCAATTGTGCAATAACAATTACTGAAGCTTGCTGCTGGTGCTATTCTCGCACGAATATAGTGCATGGACAAACGTGGAGTAAAGCATCAGGCAGACGTGATTATCACCCTATCTACTTTGTGCTCGTTCGGGGATCAATGTCCGCGCGGGTGTTAAAATTACCAACCACCAACTGGCTTTCTTTTTACACTAACCTTGAACATAATAGAAAACCAATCCAAATTCCTCCAAAAAGGCTCAACGGAATTTGTTTCAAAGAAACCAAACTGGCATTGAATGAACTTATCACCCCCCCCCCCCACCATTACCTTATGACATCGCCCCCCAAAAATATAACTAAGCGTAATGATGCGCGTTAATTATAAATTCAGCGTTTGACTACAATGCGTGAGTTGACGTGTTAACCAAGAGACGCCTTTATTGTGAAGATGTGCCCTCACGCTATCAAAATGCCTTTGTTTTAGCGTAAAATGATATGGAATGGCCATAAAGCCAAACATCAGCGCCACTGGGAATAAGGAATAGATTTTACATGCAACCTATTCCTGTATTAAATACTTCTATTTGTACGCAAAAAGTACAAGCTAACAAAAGTAATACTGAAAGTGTGTTTTTTTTTTTGAATGTGCAATTTAATCATGGCAAAATGCACCCATGTTTATGGAAATAGGAAAAATAGTTGAGCAAATACTAGGCTAAGTGTTGATAAATTAAGGAAACTTCTTCCAGTCAAAGTTCTCCATGCTAATTGTCTTGGTTCACTCGACTGTCAGCAATTTGCTTGTTATTTCCAAGCGGAATGATAATTAACAGCATCCTGAGAATGAACTTCTTTCACACTACTGAAATGAAATAATGAAAACATTTTATGAGGTCACTTGGCGTAGGCCAGCGGTGGGCCACCACAGCAGGCGTACCCAATAGCAGCGTCAACAGTGGCTGGAGATGCAAAAGGTCGAAGGGCAGCAGCAGGAGCAGGTGTGAGGTCAGCCTCAATAAAAAATGAGGCGAGGGCCGGCCGCCGCGACCCGCCATTTGCCCTCGTACATAATACAAAGGGGCCGAGACCCGACATGGCGCACCACTTGGTCCTGATAGATAAATCACAAGCCGATGAGCCGTGCCCACACCACCTCCAGCCCCGCCCCCACCTTCAAAGCCACGCCTACCACCACCTCCCTGATTCTGCCACCCATCAAGTGACCCCAACAATAAAGATCTTGATAGCATATAATCACTCGTCTAAACACGCAGCTTTTTCCACCTGCAGTATAAGTTCTATTTATAAAAGTGAAATTCACATATGTTCCTGTTCATCAGTTACAGCCGGATCAGCACCGCTCCTGTGCCAGGTAAGTTACGGGCTCGCCATAGCCCGTGCTACTTGGAACTTGTTCAGAGAAGCTGAATCTAAAACCACACCACATTTGCTATTATTACTGACTGTCGGTGCTCACGTTACGAGGTTTTACCAGGCCTTCAGACTGCAAGCTGCGGGGACCAACAGCATAACTGACCAAACGAACAAACAGACCGGATTGTGTGAGAATGCCAATCCTCAAGAACCACTACAAGATAGAACACGCCCCAATATTTTAAAAGTAATGAAAAATATATCCAGTATAAATACAACTCTGAAAACCTCGTTTGTCGCATGTATACAAACTAGAGAGCAGAAATATTGGACCTAACGAATAACAAACAGACCATCTTTCAGATTTTTCAAGACTAAAAAATTACCAATTTGAATTGCAAGAACTACTGAACGTACATCTTGTCTTTACTTACTAGTTTCGGTTCCATTTGTGCTAAAGCTTTAAAATTCATTAGCTCTACCTCTGTTGGTTTATCTTCTGAGCAACACACACATTCCTCGCATTTAGTACAGTAATTATTAGCAGTCCTTTGATTGCAATAAGGTTATTCCAGTTTCTCGCGTTATTAATGGATTTTGCCAGTCTTCAAAAGTATGTTGCAAATTTATTCTCAAAACAGCCAGCCATCTTTCGGCTTTCCATTTATGGTGCCATTATTCCTAGCTTCCATTCTGACATTACTCCGTTGTTGTCGGCTGCTCAATTTGTGTCTCATTTTCCATTTAGTGTAGTGTTCTATTACTTCCTCCAACTATCCCTAAGCTTCCACTCGGATCTGTTGCCATACTACCGATCAATATACTGTATTGGCCATCACTGCTACCACCAGTACCTTCCGGTTACCTTGCCATGATTTAGGGTCTCAGCGTCATCGCGGTCAGGTCCTCAACCAGGCCTCTACCGTGTTTGGAATTTCATATACCCGAAGGTATTTAAGCTGTGAAAGTCATACCCGCCTTCTTCAGTACTCAGTTCCTTAGTTCACTTTCCTTCCGGCTTTGTTCAGAATGACTGCAGGCTGTCATTCAAGATGCGTTTGAAAATATATATCCCTTGCTCCTTTCACACTTGACATTCTTAAAAAAAATAATAAACATAACACAAAAAGGGTGCCCCCCAAAAAAAATCATCACCCTTGTAACAATTGTCTTGACATCAGCTTCCCATATGGCACTAGGGAAGCTCGATATTTAGAAAATGTAGACAAAGCCGATGGTCCTTGATGACCCAGCCTCGGGCACCTCCGAGAGGCCTGAACATGTGTATATCGCCTCAGATTCTCACCCCACCTGATTACCATTAATTTGGGGCTGGTCCCAAATCTGCACACAGAAATAACATCACATGAGACCAGAGGTGCAACAGGTACTCAGAGAGAACTATCAACATCAGAGGCCTGAGACTGTTCAACACGCTTACAGTACACATAATTGGCATAACTGGCCGACCCCTCACAGTGTTCAAGAGAGAACTTGATAAGTACCTCCAAAGGATACCTGATCAACCAGGATTTGATTCATACCTGTCTGTCTGCGTCCAACAACCAGGTTGACCAGTCCAGCAACATGGAAGCCTGGTCGACGACCGGGCCGCGGGGACGCTAAGCCTTACCTTGTGGGTTACCATCACAAGGTAACACATAACGTAAGGCAGCATGGTTTTTAAGAGAGGTGGCTGGGCAAGGGTCACTATGGCAACGCCATTTCTGCCTCAAGCCAGATTACAACAGTCTGGACGCTATATTCGCCACTATCTATAGCACTAAAACAAACGTCACGGTTCTGGTTTGAAAGGCAGGTGGACAAGAGAGGGAGATGGAAGGTGGTTTAAGGACAAAATTGTGGGGATGAGAGAAGAGGGAGGTAAGCTATAACATATCGTATAGGGAGCATGCATCGTTTATGTACAATGTTTTATATAACAAATTGCTCAATTTGTGGAAAACACTGTAGATTGGAAATAGGTGATGCTTCGGAATATTTATTATTGGTGTATATTCCCACCGGCGAACCCTTTACCAGTACCAACACTACTCCAACGTAGTAGGAATTGTGAACAGGCGTAAACACTCGCCGGGGAATTCATTCACTTCCTTGATGACCCAACGTACAACCCTCAGGCACCTCAGAGAGGTCAGAACATGTGTATATCGCCTCAGTCTCTCACCCCATCCGATTACCATTAAAATAAACAAACAAGAGATCAAAACAGTGCAGCTGACAGGTCGTTTAGTCAGCGGTGTATTGCGCGTGTGTTTTAAGGTTCGTGTCTACGGCAGGACTCAGCCTAGGGCAACACACCAGTCGGAAAACAATTTCAACTTGGCAGCCTCGACAAGTGACGCCCCTCCAGGCTGTATTGTACCGATAACTCCTATGCCCCCCCCTCCTACACCTCTCACAAGCACACAAGTCTCTCGCCAAACATCGCTACCACAACCCATCTGGTACCTCGCCACAATCCTCCTCAACCCGACCTTCCAGGTGACAAGACACAACTGGCATTGGGGGCGCCACTGCCCCCCAACCACCACAACCACGGTACTCTCAAAATGCAAAGTTTACTATCAACCATGCCTATAAAAAATAACGTCAAGAGTCACTAACTCCTGTGATCAGATTCTTCCGTTAACGGATTCTTGCAGCTGCCAAACATTGGCGCTGATAAAAAACGCCCCCCCCCCCACCACATATACCGTCCATGCTCTCCGCCAGCTTCCAGTTGCCCCAAAAAACTTGAAATAAATAAAAAACGCAACTAAAGTTCGTCCTCTGCCTCTTCCAGAGATATATCCTAATGAAGAGTGGGTGTTCTAACTGCGAAGCTCTGGTTGGCAGTGATGAGCCAGGGACTTCCTCGCCGGAATCCGACAAAAAGGTTGAGAATAAAAGCAAGTCTGAATAATCACAAGTCATACCTGGAACAGAAGTGGTGCGTAAAAAGTTTGCTTAAATTTACTGGTAATGCACCTTTTCTGAGGTAGTACTTCTGGTCCTTAATCACAATAAAAGAAACTAATTCAATTGACACACAACGACAAAACAATCCATACAAGTCAAAATCTAACAATACCAGAAGTGCAATCAGGTTAGAGGTCACAGACCAGGCTTGACAATTCCTCAGAATGCAATACATATAATGTAAGACGCGGTGTAATACACATAATGGCCCCTTTTGTCATTAGAGTGAAGAGGAAGTGGTATTCCCCGAGCAGGAGGGGCACTCTTACCCCTGCAGGAGCCTCGCTCACACCCAACTCTCTCCTACCTTTAATAATACTTTCACTGCTATCTCTCCGCTATTTTTAGTCTCTTTTCAGACTGCATCTCAGACTCAGGCTGGATGAATCATTCCTTAGGCATCCTGTCTGTTACTTTCAGCAATAAGTTTGAATGGCGAAACAAACGAAATTATGTATATAAGAAAGTAAGAAAGTATATATTTTCGAAGATAACATTCAGCTGCAATCTCAAGTCATGACCAACAACTACAGTACTATGCTTATAACACAAAATCATTTATATATCCCACATATTCAAATAGTGACCAACACATATTTGAACATGAACACGGACTACCACAGAGGGAGGCCTGGTCGACGACCGGGCCGCGGGGACGTAAAGCCCCGAAATCATCAAGGCAACCTAAAGGTAAGGTAACCACAACAATACCACAAGCCACCGATGAGTAACCACACTTATTCATTTCTTACCAATAAAATGAAGATGGCAACTATGGCAGCCGTGCGCGCGAGACCCCCTAACCCCGTACCCTAACCCAGTAGTTACCCATTCCTGATTTCGTCCCCCCCCCACCCCTCTCCCTACACTTTTAAAATAAAACATGTGGGCAACTGCGAGAGTAACCGGCAGACCGAACGCCCAAACATGAATATGTATTGCCAAATGGGCAGTCGGTGTTTTCCTAACATATTTCATCTGCATGCATTCACTTGGGCCGGGGTTGAGGGTGGGGAAGCAACCTGTCCTCTTAAAAAGAACGTCGCTTTTGGCCGTTTGCCCGTATGGCTGAATATGGACGTAATTTGAAAATGAAAATAAATTTGGGATTTTTTTCAACAACAGTAAGTTAAGGGTCCTCTGGTAGGTTAGGTGGGCAGGAAATTCTCAGTTTCAAAACGTTATGAAAAACGTTAATGAAAAGAATCCTCTTCTAAGCTTGCCAAGTAAGCCAGACGACTCAAACAGAAAACGGAACAGTACGTCAGTTTTGCGAGTCGATTTCATTTCAAATTACGTCCAAATTTGGCCATAGTGCGCATATGTGCACACACGAGTTACGTTATTTTTAAGAGGACGGGTTGGGGGAACATGGGTAGCGTGCAGGGTTGTGAGACATGCAAGGGAAGGAGGGGCAACCCTAGGAGGAATGCTGGGCCACCAAAGGAAATGAGAAAGAAAATAGAGGGCACGGCAACCTATTAAGTTCCAAGCATTAATAACATTTAATGTGATTTGCAATACAAAACAAATAAGGAACATTTATACAAAATCCAACATTTTAAAATAAACACGCGCGCATTACAAAATGTTTCAACTTTGCAGAGATATATATTAGAAAGCCATCAGTACTGTGACACGAAGCTATTGAGGTAATTCATACTGCCACCAGCATACTCAGTTACATTGGGATTCTAATACTTTCCGGAGGTGAAAGAACAGTATCAGCAATCCTAATACCAGTTTTGTAAAGCTGATATTGTGAAAGGAGGAATACGAGTAGTTTGAGACGACTACCGATACCTACAAGTGAGTGAAGGTGGCAGTAAGGCAGTATCAGAAGCAGCGTCCACTTGTTTTGACTGACGCTTGTCTGGCTAGCACATAATATCAATTAATCAATTCGTCAACGTTGGCCGGTGCAGCACCTGCAACAATACTGCATTCACTACTACTGCTCGCTCCAGAACCAGTATCTACTACTATGTACTGCTCCAGTACCAGTATCCACTACCATATACTGTTCCAATACCTGCATTCACACCTTCATTTGTTAACTGGCACCATGTACCCCAAAACTTTAACCACGTATGTTTTCTCCGGTGGTGTTGGTGGTGTAAAGAGCTCGATGACAACAGGTAACAAAATGGATGATAAACAAGACGTCAAGAACACCCCCCCCCCTCAATCCTCAACAAATAAAAAATAGAAGAGCGACGAACAGTTGTTTCTTAAGAGCATCCGGTGAGGTAAGGCTCTCCCACGCTTTACCGCAGCCCTCAGGGAACCACCGCAGCCGCAGGTCACTAACCACCACCACATTGCTGCCGCCGGCCACAAACCATCCTCACAGCAGCACCGATGGCGGTAGCACCAGAGGTACTAAAAGAGCTACACCCAACCTCCCTGTACCACACTGCCTTTATCGCTGTCATTATCTTGGACATCGCTGCCAACAAAGCAACCTCCGCACTGTCACCATTCAGTGCCTTTAACATGGGCTTCCGTGGATCAGTGCTCCCACATTCCTGTCTCGGTGCAAGTCTTCAGTTCGATGGCCTGAACAACCAACCTGTTTGTTAGTGGTTATTGCATACATTCGAGGAGTTCATCAACGTCTTTCTTGAACAAAGATATGTATTTAGACTTGAAAACTGAGACTATTTTGCTTATACAATTATTATTCAGCTATATTAATTATTTTTATGCTCTTGTAGAGCACTTTGAGCTTTATTTGTATTTCTATGGCCCATTGGAAGAAATGGTTTAAATTAGTTCACCAAACCACACATTAGAGTGTGAAGGGACGACAACATTTCGGTCCGTCATGGACCATTCTCAAGTCGATTGTACTTTAAATTAGATTCGGAAGTTTACAGTGTCTCATGTCTAAGTCGGATATAAGAACGAAGCAGGCGGATTATTGGAGCAATATTTCCACCGTAGTGTTATGTCAATTGCTCTTTGGTTTAGATTTAATAAGTAAAAGATATATCTTTCCCTTTAGCCAGTTATTCGTCTCGACGGTATTTTATGAGCTATTATTAATCGTATACCACTTATCGAAGGTCACCGTGAACTCATCCGTGCTTTGCTTTACTTGCATCCAAGACCACGTGGTCTAAGAGCCATAAGAGGGAGGAGTGCCCTGGTGTAAATACAAGCTGGTCAGGATTATGTACACGTTACAGTTACAATAGTGTGATGTGTCAAAGGAACAAATCCGTAAGGGCCGTGATGAGGGCTCGAACCTACGACGAGAGGATCCCAGGCGCGCCTTAGCGACTAAGGAGCCTCTGGGATGATCCTGGACGTAGGTTCGAACCCTCATCACGGCCCTTGTGAATTTGTTAATGTACACGTTATGTACCTACAACAGATGCTTTCCTGATACAAAACATAGTATGAGGCAAAGAACTTGGAACTGTACACAAATGGCACGATTCATGTGTCATTTACACGATAATAGGATAGGTGAAGGAGGGATTGACAAGAATATAAGACTGGCATTGATGCCTTTCTTGCATTCCAGAAAGGAAAGAAAAAGATTGAAGTAAAGGGAACAAAGTAAATAGATACTTTTAATGGGGGAAAAAGAAGGGGGAGGGAGGAGGAGGCTGGGGAGGAGTTAAGCTGAGCAAAGTGTCGGTGGGTACACACCTCAGCGACCAGGACGGCATCATTCCCCGGATATCACTCCTTGAGGTAACTACACCCACGGGACCAGCCATCACCACTGTCTCACCAACCACACACCATTTCACTAAAACCAGGGTACTAACCACAACTCCACTACCTCTTCCTATCAGTTCGGTTCCCCCCCCCCTTACAAAAATGTTTTTCCACACGTTTTATCAACATACTAAATTGAAATCAGTAGTCCAACACTACATGTTCGACTCTGTTCATGAATACAATCTAACCACCACGAATCCACCCCAACGCCAACAACGTTGGGGCTTTCAGAGAACGTCCGTACCTTCAGGGTTCATTGCGTACATCCCGGCGTACGTAATGAACCCTGCAAGTATTATGGCACCAGGAATACTGGGCAGAGCCCCGCGCGGCAACATGGATTGGGGACTACCCATTCAGCCTAACACTATCCACCGCCACTCACGACTCATTACTATTAATGCAGTTTAATTTGGTTAGCTTCTAACTTGGGGTGAAACGAAAACCTTACTAAGGTTGAAATATAATTATACAGTACTTGAATATGCTTAAAGTTCTCGTTCGGTAATCCCGGAGTGACTAGCAATAACCAGAAAGATTAATTACACACAAATCACAATAGTGTGATGCATCAAATGGACAAATCCACAAGTCGATTAAGGAACGATCCTCTCAGACGTAGGTTCGAACCCACATCACGGCATTTGTGGATTTGTTCAGATGAATCAAGTTAGTGGAGAAGCCCAGCCAAAAGACGGATTACAAGAAAAATAAAATAATTCACATGATAAATCAACTAAAATAATTCCTTATTATTTGGGTGCGGAAAAGTAACGTATAAAACCTCACTGGGTAAACTTTCAGGAAGATGAGGTTGCCAAGTGTAATCCAAGATAGCAGATCATCCCCATGGTAAACTCATGGGAGAAGATTCTCATTGCCTGTCTGTCTCTCTCCAGGATTATCGGTAAAAATAATTATATTACTATAAGAGCTGCTTTTGACGAAGCATTACTAGTGCTGGGGATGAGACTTGGAAGAGCAGGCGTACTTGGGTGTCCGGGAAAGAGCCATGTGGGTCTCGCGCCAACATCACGTGGATGATGTTGGGGTGAGGGATCCCAGAGCAGCAGCGGGGGAAGTGATGAACCAAACAAACCAAACACCGTGAAAGGGAGGGAGTGCGGGGAGGTTCCGAGTGGACGCAGAACCACAGGTAACGTAGCGGAGCAGCAGCGGCGGCGGGAGGCGCCAGGTGGACGCCCAACCGCAGGTGAAGGAAGTAGCGGAGAATGGGCGAGACGGGAAGCTAAGAAAGAAGCGAACGTGAGGAAGGCAGGGTAGCGGAGCAGGCAAGCCGTCACGGGGCGTGGTCGTCAAGGTGAACACAAGGAGAAGAGACCAACACCCCCACCAGACAGACGGCTCTACCTACACAACCACCACCACCACCGCCGCTCTTCACTACCTCCTTAAACACATCACTTCTCAAAATTCGTCCTCTGATAACTCCAACTCTCTCGCAGCAGCAGGACAGGTCAAACAGCAACACCATGTATTTTCCTACCACACAAGATTCTAAAACAGGTTGATATTTGTAATTTAATTGCTAATGCAAAAATGTATTAGATTGTTTTCCCTAGTTCCCTGTTTTAGGAGAGCTATGTAAATGCACCAACATTCCCCATAATCACATAACTCCCTCTTTTATATTCTTACTGTCGTTACAAAGATGACAATATTTGAATAGTGAAGAGCACGTGGTGAACTTGCAAGACATGCCGACGCAATTATATTCGTAACAAACTTGATGGGTTCAAAGGTAAAATGTGTAATTATCAATCCTAATGTCATCCCTTATCTTGGTGCATCAAGAACAAATTTAGTAGTGTACAACGCAAGTTAATTAACACACGGACGACAGGTTAAGAAAGGGGAACTATTAGCTCCTATACACACCGAGCAGTTCATCTTCCTAATTATCAAGTTCATTAATTCTTGCAGTCACAATCTGTGTACCTATAACGTTAATAACCCTGGAATTATAGCCCAAATATAAGCAAGTGCGATGCCTGTGCTGGGCCACTGGCCAGGCGGGTCACGTTCGTTGATCAGTTAGTAACAGCTGCCAGCTATGATGGCAATTAAAATTAAGTCTGATAAGCTTTAAAACTGGAGCACAATCAATCACCAGCCGTCGACTGACACGCTTGGCAAACCTACAATAAACAGCTAGATGTCTTTCCTCGATATGTTTTCATGCTATGTGCATCAGGAAGTTTCCAAAAATTAGCATTGTTAGCACTACTACCTTGAGGTGCTTCCGGGGCTTAGCGTCCCCGCGGCCCGGTCGTCGACCAGGCCTCCTGGTTGCTGGACTAATCAACCAGGCTGTTGGACGCGGCTGCTCGCAGCCTGACGTATGAGTCACAGCCTGGTTGATCAGGTATCCTTTGGAGGTGCTTATCCAGTTCTCTCTTGAACACTGTGAGGGTTCTGCCAGTTATGCCCCTTATGTGTAGCGGAAGCGTGTTGAACAATCTCTGACCTCTGACGTTGAAAGAGTTCTCTCTCAGAGTACCTGTTGCACCTCTGCTTTTCAACGGGGTATTCTGCACATCCTGCCATGTCTTCTGGTCTCATGTGATGTTATTTCTGTGTGCAGACAAGAGCTGAAGAAGAATAGGAGAGAAAACTGAAGTGCGGTTGCGAGAAATGTGTAGAACAGCGAGAGTTTTCGCCTTGGTTACAATTCCAGTTGTCACACGTATGACCCATGTTATCGTTACCTATGCTATCGTCACCTTTGTTATCTAACATATATTGGCGCGTCAGCATCATCCCCCTTGCTGATCCCAGTGTAACCCAAGGTAAAAATTTATAGAGGGGTAATTCAAACAATTCAGTTCTGGCTCAATATAAGGGCCGAGGGACAATATTTGAATTTACCTGTGACCAGTTTCCAGTTTTATACTCTCGCAACAAAGTTTATTCAAAGGAAAGTTTTGAAGGGAAATGAAAAAAAGACATCCTGAAAATAATCGAGATCAAAGGCATCATGAAAACTATGGTGGTAGTTCCCTCTCGAAGAGCACGTTCGTCTTGTAAATTACCGGTAGTAATTATCCTAATAGTAAATAATCCTAATTTGCTTAGTTTACTATACAGTATACCATATACAGTCTCTTCGGACAGCCCCGGTAATTTAAATGCCGTAGCCAAAAATAGTGGTTTTCAATTGGAATCCCAACACGGTACAGCACGATGCACTCAAATGGCAGAGGGAAAGAGGAAAAGGGGGAGAGGGTAGTGGAGAGGGGGAGGGGAGAGGAAAAGAGGGGAGGGGAGAGGAAAAGGGGGGAGGGGAGAGGAAAAGGGGGGAGGGGAGCAGAGGAAAAGGGGGGAGGGGAGCAGAGGAAAAGGGGGAGGGGAGCAGAGGAAAAGGGGGAGGGGAGAGGAAAAGGGGGAGAGGAGAGGAAAAGGGGGGAGGGGACAGGAAAAGGGGGAGGGGACAGGAAAAGGGGGGAGGGGACAGGAAAAGGGGGAAGGGGAGAGGAAAAGGGGAAGGGGAGAGGAAAAGGGATAAAAGTGGGAGGAAAGGGGAGCCATCATACATTCCCCAGATTATTACGAGTCAAACATGCACTAGAATTGCAGTGTTGCTCGTTTAAAATCTTAATCCCGGCAGAGCTGCAGGGATACACTCTCTGAATTGAACACGGGACCCGGAAAATCTAGTGGCGGCCTGACAAATTGGGGGGGGGGGGGGGAGAGGATAGATGGGGGGGGGTCAAAAACAGGTTTGAGGGGAGGATAGGAATTAATTGTGTCAGTGATCGATAGGTCTCCACCATTAGTTCATGCAGCATCAAACCCATATACATAACCAACGGTTTGGCCCCAATCGCCTCCCCCACCCCCCCCCCACCTCACACAACATAGGTAACATACGCCATTAGAGGTAATCACTACCAAAACAATATTATCTTGAGGTTACCTTGAGATGATTTCGGGGCTTTTTAGTGTCCCTGCGGCCCGGTCCTCGACCAGGCCTCCACCCCCAGGAAGCAGCCCGTGACAGCTGACTAACACCCAGGTACCTATTTTACTGCTAGGTAACAGGGGCATAGGGTGAAAGAAACTCTGCCCATTGTTTCTCGCCGGCGCCTGGGATCGAACCCAGGACCACAGGATCACAAGTCCAGCGTGCTGTCTGCTCGGCCGACCGGCTCCCAATTAACCCAAAACTTCTATACAGATCATTTACCTTTAAACTACCCTTCAACAGCCTTCAAGCACACCCGCTCAAGTGTTTGTCTGGGGCTTGCCACCCGCCCCCCGTTTCTAGACTGCATTACCAGTTAGTGGCAGCTACCTAGATCAAAGCAACAATCAATTCCTTACGCTAAATAAATGTTATATGTGAATTATCAACGACAATGTCGAGTGGTACTCTAAACTCTTTTCCTCTCAGTGTCGTACTCGGCCAGAACCCCCACCAGCACTGGGTTATATACATGCCTACAATTGTTTGTAATGAACTTTGTGCACTGGAAGCCTGAGCATTTATATCACTACTGTACTCTAACGACAAACACATTAATAAAAATGCCACGACAATGAAGGGGCATCACGTGTGCCGACGATGAGTTACGACGTGGCTGAAGAAATGACCAAACCAGGCATCAGAAGATGGAGAAACGACGTTTCGGTCCGTCTTGAACCACATACGACTTTATAATGATCCAGGACAGCCGACCAGGAAACGCCGTAGTTTCATCACCTTCTGATGTCTTGGTGACAAAACCCCACAAGTCACTCTGAACATCGTCATAATATGTTCATGAACACATTGATACAAAGTATAAAAAAGGCCTAAGGGGGTGAAGCCGGACAAATAATTAATGAAAAGTATTGAGTGGGAAATTAATGGAGTGAGGAAAATTAATTACTGCCTTCTGCATAATGCTCCCAAGCTGAACTTCTATAAATACCTAACTTTCAAACCTACTATTACAGGAAAACTTGCCAAACAATATATCGCTAAATAAACAATTCTCATATACAAAATAAATAGAGCTTAAAATGGCAGTCATTCTTGGGCAAGGATACCACTAGTCATTTTCAAAAGTCTGTGATTCGGGGACACTGGCAGAAAACTTGAGCACCTGCCTTGACAACGCTACCTTGTTGACCAAACCTCACACGTGAGGTTTGTGAAGGGACGACGACGTTTCAGTCCGTCCTGGACCATTCTCAAGTCGATTGTGACTTGATCCAAGTTGTGAGAAATGTCGATTGTGAGAATGATCCAGGACGGACCGAAACGACGTCGTCCCACACTTTCTAGTGTGTGGTCTGGTCAACATACTTCAGCCGCATTATTGTGACTCATCGCCTGCATATGTTACCTTGCCTTGTATTGGTTCTGGGGATAATTATCCCCGTGGCCCGGTCTCTGACTAGGCCTGATTGGAAGCCTAGTTAACCCGGTTGTTTGACGGGATCAAGTCACAACTCACAACTCGGTCAAGTTGATAAGTCACAACTCGGTTGATCATGTATCCTTTGGAGGTTCTAGTTCTCTTGAATATCACGAGAGTTCGGCTAGTTATGCCCCGTATGTTTAAAGTGAGACGTCTTGGTTTTTTAATGTTAATAAAGTTGTCTCTTAGCACACCCACTAATGGGTGCCATTAGCGAGCATGCCACAGTGCATCTAATACCCGCTTACAGCCCTTGTATCTCAACAGGTAATTTGGACGTTAGCTCACATCGTTATTCAACCGCCGGTCTATTGATCCTGACCAACTGCGCCAAGTTAAAAAGGAAATAATTGAGTATGCTGCAACCAAGCCAGCAGCCGTCAGCACCTGTCTCTGCTTGCCACCTGCTCCAGTTCTTCCTCTCATTAACTGAACTCTATGTAGCATCTTCCTAGGCTGCCTCGCAGTCAACACAAGGTCCTGTCGTTTAGTTTCTTCCTCTTGTACCAACTTTCACTCACGCACATCACCATAAATAATAATTCTCTAAATACTGCTTTCCCTTCAACTTACTTATTTTCTCCTTCAACAACGCTTCTCTCCCCTCGATTCCTCCGAAGCATCATTCTCCGAAGCAACTTTGGTTCTAAAAATAGCAGAGGAAATGTTCGCAGCTAATAACGGTCCTGGCCCCGTATAGTTGGGCGACCATTAGCTCTTCCGTGCTTGTAGAAAATGCCAGTACAAAACCCTTTTAACCCCTTTATGAATTACCATTCAGACAACAGCAAGTGCCGTACCCACCTCGAGCAACAAATATGCAAGACATTTAAGCACACATCACAACATACAAATCCATACATAAGTAGGAACGAGTTCAGCAGATTGCATTTATCATCACATTAATATAATGTGGAACAAAAACTGCTTAACACAAAAGCTGTTTGAACCAGAATCGTGAAATATTAACAATGTTATAAGCAAGCGATGAGTCACAATAACATGGCTGAAGTATGTTGACTAGACCACACACTAGAAAGTGAAGGGACGACGACGTTTCGGTCTGTCCTGGACCATTCTCAAGTCGACTGCCATTCTCACAATCGACTTGAGAATGGTCCAGGACGGACCGAAACGTCGTCGTCCCTTCACTTTCTAGTGTGTGGTCTGGTCAACATGCAATAAGCAATAATATAATAAAACAAGACTGCGACTATTCTGAAACCATCCCGAAGAAAGTCGCGATCGATTCGTGTCTAATTATGGCTCTCGAGGTGACGAGGCAATACGCGACAAGAGTTAATGGTAAATGACAGGTGCCACAATTAGACCAGAGGGGCTCTCAGCCCCCTCCCCCTCCAACACTGGCCCTCAGAAGCCCATGACAGGAGCCGCTCTCACATTAACGACCCTACTTCGGTGAGAAATTATATCAATGCACATAAATAACTGTGCTGGATATAGCCCATTATGGGATCTTCAATAATAAAAATCATAAAAATGACAAAAATCAAAGGGCACCTTGAAAGAAATTGGGCACCAAAATATCTAACGGACATTACCAAGGGGACGATACAAATGTCTGCGAATATTTCCGCGTACAAGGAACAGATTACAAAAGGTGTGACAGTGCAAAAGTCGGACGGTACAAGAATAGCCTAGCAATAAACACGAGACACATCACAAAATACACATAAAATTACGCCATAAACGAAGGAATGGAAAAAAACGAAAACCAAAAACCTAAATATACTTATTCCTGCGTACGTTACACGACGCTTATAATACTACTGTGTGGAATCGGCTCTTAATACACAATGTACCCAACATGAACTTGAGTCCTGGCTTTGTTGCTGTGGACTCTTCCCTTTCACAGTATATACTCAAATGCTCTAATCTTTCTAACAAACGTGACCTAACATAAGCCTACCCCTTCTATTTTCTTTCTTTCTCTCTTCTACGCTCCCTTGCTATCCTCTTCTTATTCCTATCTCCTCATTCGGTGGTTATAATAGGAGCTGCCTCGTATGGGCCAATAGGCCTTCTGCAGCTCTTATTATTATTGCTATCCCCTCTACTACACCTTACTTTGCTCCTCAGGTCTCTCTTGCCTATTTGTTGTCTGTCTCTACTTCCTCGTCACAATCGACTTGAAAATGGTCCAGGACGGACCAATACGTCGTCGTCCCTTCACCTTCTAGTGTGTGGTCTGGTCAACATACTTCAGCCACGTTATTGTGACTCATCGCCTGTATACTACTGTACTAATTTACAAACAGGTTTAAATGGGCATATGATGATGCTAACCAATAACAACTTGTGGACAAACGGTTCCATGTTACCATATACACCTCGGTGAAATTCTGAATCGAAAATACTGCCACCATTCCTGCCTCTTGAATATTGGGATTTTATAAATCGAAGTCCTCAGAGCCAATCAGTCACTAACAAACAATTAGCGGATGCCAAACCTGGAAAAGTGTGCAGTGGCAATCTGACCTCAAGTGAAGACTATTGGCGTGCGTGAGGTAATGGGGTATGAGGGGGGGGGGATGCTGTAATGATGACGAGTAATGGTACAGCTTCATGGTGGCAGGGACTGTTGCCATCAAGCGGTGTCTGCTGATGGCGATGGCCTCTGGTGGTACACGTTCGGCATGGTGGCGGCGATGCTACCTGGATGGGGTTGTGGGGTTCTACTCCCCAAGCCCGCCCCGGGGCCAGGCTTGACTTGTGAGAGCTTGGTCCAACAGGCTGTTTGTTTGCTTTGAGTGGCCCGCAGGCCCCCATATATCCACACAGCCCGTTTATGGTGCTGGTCGATTGAGCCTTTGCCGTAGCGGAGGCAGCCACGGGAGCAAAGCAATAGCTATCAGAGGGATACGTTAAGCTCTTTTTATATAGTCCTTTTTAAGGACTATATATATTCATTCTTAGAATACTTGGTTGTGTTTGATGACCATCTTAGTGGAAGCTGGCAACAAAGAGTGACAAGTGAATGGAAGTGGCGGAGGGAGGCAGGGCGGGTGATGGGGAAGACAGCAGGGAGGGTGGTGGTTTCAGAATTAGCTAATCGGAACAAAAATTTCCAAGTAGTACGGGCTCTGGTGAGTATAGCATTATAGCCCGTAGTGGACTTCCCTGGGACAAGAGCGGGGCTGTAACTTGAGAGAGAAGAGAGGGGATGGGAAAAACATAAGTAGGAAAGGTGGTGGTGTGGCGCGGGCCGCAACCAGCAGCGGGGCTGGTGGTGGGAGTAGTGCGGGAGGCCACCACTAGAGAGCAGCAGCGACTGGAGCAACAGGTAAGGCGAGCAACGTTTGTCGCTAAATTTAGATACGAACACACCCACCCGACCCCGACGCCCTGCCTACCACGCCCAGTCAGTCAGTCAGTCAGTCAGTCACCTCGGTTAACGAAAGTTACCAGAACAAAATGTACATTGAACTTTAGCACGAATCCTAAAATCTTATTACCCTATATAACACTAAAATACAACTTGTCTCCTAGTTTTCATCGGAGAAGCAACAAGAGGAAAAATAAAAAGAAGTATCCCATTCAATAGCTTCCCGGTTTATCGGTGGCAGCAGAACAGCAGCAGCAGCCGAGCAGCGGGTTAACAATACGAAGCTACACCAACCGCTGCCCGAACAAATAGCTTCGTAAGGCTTGCAGCTCGCAGCACAAGTGGCGGCAAAAAATCAATAAGGCTAAACAAAGCCCATAAAAAATGCACGTGTTGCGCCAGCCTGCGAGAACCTTGCCGTGTACTGGGTGTCTCTGCCAGGGTCTGAATGTAGTGAATGGGGGGGGGGGGGACGTCAGCCTGTGAGGGTCTGACTGTAGCGAATGGGGGACGTCAACTTAGGAACGTCTGACTGTAGTGAAGGGGGACGTCAGCCTGGGAACGTCTGACTGTAATGTATGGGGAACGTCTGACTGTAGTGTATGGGGTACGTCAGCCTGGGAGGGGTCTGGCTGTAGTGTATGAACTAGGGCAAGTCTATTTGGTGTAAGCCGAGTGGAGTATGGGCATGTCTACGGGGCGCATGGGATTCTTGTTTTCTGTGGAACATGGGGGGGCATTTGGCAATGGGGCGAGGGAAAGTGAGGGGGAGAACAAGACGCATTACGGATTTTTAATCTTCTTGAAACTAAAAACATGTTTTAAATTACTGCTTTAACCTACCGACATTATCAAATAAAGTGTAGGCTACATGTTAAGTATAAATTCGTGAAAAACATTTTTAAATCCGCGTATTTCTGAAACACCTCGACCCTTTTTGCAATCACGAACGCTCCACCCAATCATTAGATTTCCTGTCCACTTGGTTCACTCCCAATAAGGCCACAACGAGCTTGTATCCGCGTCACATGCAGATCTTCACTTAACAGTCTTTTCCCCTGCTGTCTGTTGCAGGTTCCGTTCCTCGCGCTTGCGTTACATCACATAGGGCCAGGAAGTACTAACATTCCTGAAGAAACAGACTTCAAGAAAGGGGGTTTTAATGAGTAGCTTCTTTGCCAGATTTATTCACCTTAAGAATTATTTAGCTATTAAACCATCAAACAAGCAATAGCGTCCTTGCCAGCGACAGCTTTATCTTTAACTTCTCTTATTTGGTTGGTAAAAAAAAGGGGGGGTGTAGAAATAGCCTAAGCTAAATCAAACGAAAACGTTGAGTTTTGAATATTACGAAATGAGCTTAATTTAGTAACGCGTGGTATCTGCAGAGGCCATTGCATATTTGACTTGGTATTGAAAGTACGGTAATACCACTAATACTAACAATTACGAAGCTCTTGCACAACGCATCCTTCCAGTGTCGGCACCTATAGCAACTATCTGATCCAACGAACCAGCATGTACTGTGAGACACACCAAGTCAGTTTTGTACTATTAACTTCATTGTCAGAGAAAAAAGCAACAAACCAACCACATTCTTAGGCCTAACAGCACAATGTATTACATTAGGCCTAGGGTGGCTTCGACAGGTTCTTAAATTTCCAATTTAATTTAATGACATGTGGGCTAGTGAAATAATTCAAAACGAACATTTGCTATTAAACACAGTACTATTACTTTAGGCTGGGCTGCTTCTGTACAGCTTGTTTATATATCTTAGTTTCGCGTTTTCTTAACGACTGGATGTTGTTGTTGTTATATATTCAGCTACTCGGAACAAGTTCCAAGTAGCACGGGCTATGGTGAGCCCGTAACTTACCTGGCACAGGAGCTGGGCAAGAAGCAAGGGCTATGGTTAGCCTCGTGGACAGGAGATGTCTCCCGTGAACGACTGGAGCAAAATCCTATAAAATATTTGTCTATAACAAACATTCCATCCCAAATAGCTTTAGGATCAAGGCACTACACTCAAAGGCCTCAAGATATTATTTCCCCCCTTCACTAATTGGTCGACTTTACAAGTCTCACGAGACCACAGCTTTCGACACATTTCATGACGCCTACTTAACTTAACCTTCCTGTTGTTAATGATGAACGACAGCGTCCTTCACGGGAACGTGAACTTCTGTCTGCAAGGACGGTCGTCACTACAATCCAAGAACAAATATGACTTTTACCAACTTCTAACGGTGACGAGCATTTACTTGACAGCACTAACAATGCTTGACAATTTAATTTGCTAATTAGGTAAATATATTACCTTATTATAAACACTGAAAGTCCCTAAAATACACAAAATATATGAAAAGCTGATTCTCACTGTCTAGTTCAAACTTTAGCTCATTTGTACCTTAAGGGGATTCAGAAAGTTCTACTTTCAGCACGGCCATGGGCCAGACTTAACTTTTGAGAGCTTGATCCAACAGGCTGTTTAATGAAGTGGCCCGCAGTCATACATATCCACTACAGGACGGTTGGTCCGACACTTGGATCTCTGATGTTCAGTGTTCTCCGATTGTGCCTGTGGCACCTCTACTCCTCAGTGGCTCTGTTCTGCATTTCCTTAACATTCACTCAAATGTGCATTTTTTTGGCTAGATCAGATATATTATATAGCGTTGATAGCGAACTTGGAGTTTGGAGCCGGCATTCAGGTTAACCACCGCTTTAAAGCGAATATTAATTTATCCATTCCTAACATTTTTCGCAAAAATTGAAACGACATACAGGACAAACCGTTGTTTCCCTGTACATTTGCAGAGGGAATAATAATTTCAGGTGTAGCTTACCTGTACTTGCAGCATCTTGTCGTCGTCGTCGTCGTGAGGGAAAATGTGGGGCGAGCAGGGAGGAGATGATTCGGGGGAGGTGGGGCGAGCAGGGTTGTTACTGAAGGGCCTCTTCATAATACACACAAACTCGTGGGTCTGGAGGCACTAGCCAACTCACTCTCAGCCGATACTGAGTGTAACTCAACACGCACTAGTACACGGGCCTTACCTGAAACAAATAGAAAAATGATCATTAGCATAAATTTGAAAAAATATATATACAAGCTCAATACTTAAATTGTTTTATCTTATGATTATAAAAATAACCTCGTTCAATTATACTAAACTTTATATTTGTTAGAGGGAGGGGGGGAAGGCGGGCGGTTAGAGGGGGGGGGGGATGGTGAGAGTGCTGAGTGGCGGGAATGGAGACCAGCCACAATTTGCAAGAGTGACGTGTGGTGGCAGCCGTCATCAGTCATACTGTGAGCGGAGCGTGGAGTATCCTCACCCTCTACCCTACACTGCCGCCCTCACCGTCACCATCTACCGCTGACCTGCATACTTTACACACAATAATCAGGTCACACTCATTAGGCCCAGCACGCACCATCAGTTTTGTTTCCATACACACTGACAAGAGACGTAGGCAGGCATGCAGTACTCACCTAGTTGTGCTTGCGGGGGTTGAGCTCTGGCTCTTTGGTCCCGCCTCTCAACCGTCAATCAACAGGTGTACAGTTTCCTGAGCCTAATGGGCTCTCTCATATCTACACTTGAAACTGTGTATGGAGTCAGCCTCCACCACATCGCTTCCTAATGCATTCCATTTGTCAACCACTCTGACACTAAAAAAGTTCTTTCTAATATCTCTGTGGCTCATTTGGGCACTCAGTTTCCACCTGTGTCCCCTAGTGCGTGTGCCCCTTGTGTTAAACAGCCTGTCTCTATCAACCCTGTCGATTCCCCTGAGAATCTTGAATGTGGTGATCATGTCCCCCCTAACTTCTGTCTTCCAACGAAGTGAGGTTTAATTCCTGCAGTCGCTCCTCGTAGCTCATACCTCTCAGCTCGGGTACTAGTCTGGTGGCAAACCTTTGAACCTTTTCCAGTTTAGTCTTATGCTTGACTAGATAGGGACTCCATGCTGGAGCCGCATACTCCAGGATTGGTCTGACATATGTGGTATATAATGTTCTGAAAGATTCCTTACACAAGTTTCTAAAGGCCGTTCTTATGTTAGCCAACCTGGCATATGCTGCTGATGTTATCCTCTTGATATGAGCTTCAGGGGACAGGTCTGGCGTGATATCAACCCCCAGGTCTTTCTCTCTGACTCTTTAAGTATTTCATCTCCCAAATGATACCTTGTATCTGGTCTCCTGCTTCCTACCCCTATCTTCATTACATTACATTTGCTTGGGTTAAACTCTAACAGCCATTTGTTCGACCATTCCTGCAGTGTACTTCGTTGTTTGTTTTTGGCGCGTGAGCTAGTCTACTCCCGTAGCAAAGTTAGTAATCTCCCAGTTGTGGAGCACACTTATTCACTTTAACTCGTCCAATAAAATAAAATGGATAAAAGTGATAACCAGTAACACAAGGAATGGTAGAGTGAGTACGCACACAAGAATAACAGCTCCTCATGCTCAAGCACAAGCTTCAAGAGCCCATAAAGTTTTGCGAGTGAGTCACACAGCTTTTCAGACTTGTATTAAAACCCGACACCTCGGCATATGTCTACAGCATTTGCAATGCATCTTCTTTAACCCCTGAGAAATAACATTCTTAGCGTGTGTATAACTGGAGCATACCTGAAGGGTCTCGGAGTTCTACTACCAGAGTGCGGCCTGAGGCCAGGTTGGAATTGTAATAACTTGGGTCCAGCAGGCTGTTGCTTGGAGCGGCCCGCTGGCCCACACATCCACTACAGCCTGCTTTATGAGGTTCTGGGCGTTCTTCTACTCCTCGGCCAGAGGCCAGGCTTGACTTGTGACCCAGGGCATGCCTGGTTGGTCGCAATCTCAATCATTACTCGGTACGATTATTGAGACAAATTGAATGCAAAAGGTATCTCAATCAATGGTGTTCCAAGAAATGTGTAAGTACTTCACTTATAATGTACTACCAGAAATCTTAAGACAAGTAGCCAAAATTTGCTTACTGTAAGGTAACGTATGCACAGGTCTGTAAAACTGCCTCCCAGCTGGAGGGGGTGGAGCAGGATTAGTAACTAATTCACTGCAGAAGTAAATTGACTGCTTGGCCTTGTTTATGCCCAAGATTAGTTCTCAGTCATTTTGCTGTGCCCCTTCCCTATTCACCCTTTTCGCAATGTCAATGTAGAAGTCGCATTCCAATAGATAAAAATCAAAATATTAAATTTGAATTTAATTGTGACAATACGTCCAGATCAACATTTCATTAGTTTAAATAATACCCTGGAATTGTGTGATGTAGAGATAGGTAGACGAAAGGGCGGTGAATTTATAGCGTTGACGTCTAGTGGACACGCGGGAAGAGATGTGGCTCATGTTGCAATACCGTAAGTGACCCAGACGTGTGAAGTCGTGAGTGTGCAAGTATCAACATCGTCGCCCACGATGATGAAACTACTTGGTCATGACGGTGAGGACTAATGCCTGCTTAAATAGCTTAACAAATATCCAGAAGTATGTTGTCTGCTCCATCCCACAATTTTAAGGACAGATTTGACAAAGAATTGGAACGCCAAAATAGTTAAATTTCAACATATACTGTTTAAGACTGCTAGCAGGCAGGGCATAAAACGCTAGACTTCACTCCCCCCGTAGTCACCATCAGCTGGGACTGTTAGGAAGGAATAAGTCTGCAGCACTGAACTTAGCCATTACTCAAGACCAGGATTCATCAAGAATTTACTCATCCACTTACAAAACCTGTGCCTCTCTCAACAATAATGCCCTGGATTGTTGCCGTCAATCATGGCGACTTTGTTTACATTTAACAGATTGAGCTTCAAAGCACTACAAATTCTTTATAACAATAACAACTTTGGATTGTAAAGTTTCACTATTCGTAAATTGTTTAATAAATGTAACCGAAGTCGATATGACTGTTGAAAGATGTATAGGTTTCATAATTGGATATGTAAATGCTTGATGAATTCTGGCTCAGATGACAGCGCTTACCATCAAAACTAGTAACGAGGCTGTAATGAAGAACAGCAATTACAACAAGCCGGTAGGCACTGAACTAAATGTCATATTTTGGTGAAAATGGATAGGTTAAAGGAATAATAATAATGACACTCAGTGATGATTGCTTACGCTTGTGCACACGCGATTATTAACCAGCTAACCAGAAACAGGTTAATAAAAAGCATGCTTTGTGCGTGTGGAATACATACAAATTTCCTGCGTTAAGCTAAAGTTTATGCATGTTATGTGAGGAATTTAAGTATGCAGGTATGAGCGCGAGTGAAGGACAGTGGGTCAGAGGCACCAGTCTTCAGATCTCACACAAGGTTGGCATAACCGGCCCACCTGCACCATCGCCTCCCATATTTAGAAACTTGTCAAGCTGGCCTCATGGCTAGCCAGCCGGCCACCCGCGCCTCCTGCCCATGCTGCTGCTGCTGCTCCAGGACATCAACCCCCCAATATTCTTCTAAAAGGTATACGTACTTAAAAGTCGCAAAATAAAAACTCAATACATCCTGGTATCGACCATGAAAAACGTGCGATCCAGTCTTCTTTGAGTAAATAACAGCTAAACATGATTAATGTTCATCCCCATGACAGCGTTGACGACAAAAAAATCGTCCTCGTCCTTACTTCCAGGTGAAAGTGACGATAACTTTTGCACCTTCAGACTATCTGCCATGATGATTATTCAACTGAAACCTGGTTGATACCTGGTTGATGGGGTTCTGGGAGTTCTACTCCCCAGGCCCGGCCCGAGGCCAGGCTTGACTTGTGAGAGTTTGGTCCACTAGGCTGTTGCTTGGAGCGGCCCGCAGGCCCACCACAGCCCGGTTGGTCCGGCACTCCTTGGAGGAATAAATCTAGTTTCCTCTTGACGATGTCCACGGTTGTTCCGGCAATATTTCTTATGCTTGCTGGGAGGGTGTTGAACAACCGCGGACCTCTGATGTTTATACAATATTCTCTGATTGTGCACCTGTAACAATCTATAACATTTCCCCCAACTATAAAACTACTTTTAAATACACCATATTAAGAATTTTTTTTAACTTAATCCTGACTAAAGAACAAGAATACAAAACGTGCATGTACCACAAGCACTGTAAAAAGACTGGATGCTCCCGTCAAGAATATTCAGATAAATGCCAAGAACGCTCCCTTCGCGTAAACAGTAATCAGATTAAGCTAACCTGATTTCCGAGGACGAAGGTGAGTGTGCCTTACTTGGAAAACAAGCTGATGCAATACACCAAGTAACAGAAAGGCATTTTAAGGGAGCCACAAGAATTCCAATCTCTTTCCAACACTACTAATGTAATCAAGTTCTTTGCTTCTTTCTCGTAAGCTTCGTCCACCTACAATTGCTCTCCCGTTCCTGTGTGTTTTATCGTGGATCACACACCTCCGCGAAACAAAACAAAAAACTTGTTTTCTGTATAGAACACTATCCAGGTACAATATGAGGGGGGCCTTACTACCCTACTGATGCACAGCAGACTCACCAGTCTTCCACCAGGGAATCCACCAGGGAATCAGGAGGGAGATAAACGAGATGCGCCACAAGGCGGGGCACAATGCCGCACCCGTGCGTCCAGCTGAAGAACAGTGCTTCACCCGAGAAGTAAAACTAGAGGAAGTGACAGCTGGAGCGACAGCCATATCCCCACCACTACCACCACCCCCACTCTCAACAATAGGAGCGCCAGTCTACCCACTTCCACCCTCGACCTCACAGATACCGCACTCCACCCTCTCTAAGGAGATCTTTCATGCTCTTGGGAATATTCCGTTCTGCATAAGGAAATATCTTATTCCCCCCTTGAGGAGATATCTCATTCCCCTGGAATATACTTTGTGATGGTTTCAGGAGCTCTTGTCTATATTCACGGCTGTATGAAACCATAATTTCTGGGTGACAGCTAGATCAACTGGGCTGTTCTTTCTCTCATGTTTGCAAATCCACTAGTCTAGATACAAAGATATGAGAGAGAACAGAGAACCAAGAGACAGTAGGCCATTTTTTTAAGGCCAGGCTTCAGATGAGCTGATGTAGGATAACAGCTTGTAGGATAACCTTACAGTCTCATTTTGAACATCAAAACCAGGCTTCAGATGAGCTGATGTAGGATAACAGCTTGTAGGATAACCTTACAGTCTCATTTTGAACATCAAAACCAATCTAAATGTGCCCGCCTTAGTTAAAAAGAGGCACAGGGAAACAGGGCACGTTGTGGACCGCTTTTACCTGGCCATTGTAAGTCTGGTTAACAAAGATAAAAACCGGGATTTTGACCGTTAACGTCACTACATAATGGAGGCCACTAGCAACACACTTCGTTACTCTACCCTTCCTCCAAACATCTTGGTGGAGTAGAGGTGGTGCAGCCCTCCAAACATCTTCACACGGGTGGACAGAATGGGTAATAAAAAAGAGAGACATCCTAAAAAAGAGAGTTCATACTTTGGTAGACTGACTATAATAAGGCTTATTATTCCTAAACTAGACAAATGTTTTCTATATAAATTCAAAGAATTGTTGAGTTTAGTGTTGAAAGTTGTCACCATTGAGTATTATATTTCCCGTTGCCCTTTGGAAGACTGCTGATATCCAATTATAATTTTCCGCAGCTTCTAAAGGCAATTTTCATGCTAATTTTGGTGGCGTCAGTAAAGTGTTATGTAAGTGGTTAGTGTTCCTGTGTATGTTAGGGGGATGATCACGAACAACGGTGCAGAGGGATCGAGCTTTGTGCCGTATTCAAGCTCCCTCATCCTCTGCGATCTGTTGTTATAAACTTGAAAATTCATTGCCAACAGCTCTTGCTGCCACCACCTAGTTACTAACCACGCCCAGTAATACAGGTGCAACAGTTGAAACATCAGCTAACAAACGACCAAACCACAAAGGAACACCAGACCAGGTGTTAAAAGTACAGTAAATATAATTTTGCGCAGCAGTTGTTACTAATATTTGTATTGCATGCTTGCCGCAGTGGTCTGCTTGTAAGTTGTGTAAACCAACGTGTAAAGCCATTCACAGAACCCTTCAACGGCTCAGCTTAAAAACTGAATTGGGAAAGAACAAGTATCTTCTGCGGTAAAAAAATACAAAATGTTATATTTAGTATAAAAAAAATTTAACTGAATTTTTGATTATCGTTAGAATCTGAACAACATCGGAATCTGAAACAATATCTGAACAATAATAACCACCACAACAAGGCAGCATACGCGCTAACATTACCTGAACATATAAACGAGTGGTTCTATACAGAAAACGAAAACTGTATGGAACTGTATAACACTGTATACAGCAATAGATTTGGTAGCAAGCGAAGCAAATAATTCCCAGTTGGAAGTGTTAGATGTGGGAAAAATGCTTACCAATGGAGTGCAATTGCAGGAAGCGGGACAAATTTAGCACTAATGGAGAGGGAGCGGGTACCATTGGAGAGTATTGGCAGCAATGGATACCAAGAAGGCGTAAATCAGCACCATGCTAAAATTTGCCACTAGCAGCAATTTTACAAAGGGAAGGGAGGATGAGGAGGCAATATCTGACCATCCCAATGAATATCTGGTATGACAATCGGTTGGCTGGTTATATCAGTCAGCGGTCTGGTGTCCTTCCAGGTGAACTCAGGGCAGAGGGGAAAGGTTGGGGTGAGGTACTGGGTAGGAGAGGGGTCGAGGAAGGGATGGGGGGAGGCAGGCTAACCCAGCACGATCAATAGTGGGCGTTATGGGAGAGGGGTTCTATGTGTGGATGGGAGGGGGGGGCTGTGATGGGATGGGAGTTAGGGCGGTAGAGGTGGGATGGGATGGGAGTTGGACTGACGGTGGTGGTGGGATGGGAGTTGGACTGACGGTGGTGGGATGGGAGTTGGGCTGACAGTGGTGATGGGATGGGAGTTGGGCTGACAGTGGTGATGGGATGGGAGTTGGGCTGACAGTGGTGGTGGGAGTGTGCGGGAGTGGCTGTAGAGGGGGGGGGGGGGCGGGCGGGGGTGCAGAATGTGGCCGTAACGGGTTGTGTTCGTTGAGCAGCGGTGGTGGTGGTGTCGACCAAGAGCACCGCCAAACACAGCACTTCATTTTTATGTTCAGTTGCCTATTCCAACACCACATAACGTTTACCAAACAAATAAAGCAATAAGCTACAACAACAATGCCACGCTGCTCCAAATTCAATTGCAATATGCGGTTCAAAATGCTTCGCTGTGGCATGAGGGAAAATCGGAAAGAACGTTAACGCAACATAAGCATGCTACTGGGGATTCATTTGATCACTAAGAAAAGGAGCTACTTATCAGTACCTTTCCTGGAACATACCCGGAGAGGGTTTCCGGAGGTCTACTCCAAGAGCCCGGCCTGGGGCCAGGCTTCCCGGTTCATGCATGCAACTGGGTCGCATGGCGATCTATGGCGTACGTGTTTTAAGCCCCCATCACTGACCAGAAACAAAAAGCTACCATTCAGGCGACGAGTCACAATAACGTGACTGAAGTATTGTTGACCAATCCACACACTAGAAAATGATGGGACGACGACGTTTCGGTCCGTCCTGGGCCATTCTCACAATCGACTTGGGAATGGTCCAGGACGGACCAAAACGTTGTCGTCCCTTCATTTTCTAGTGTGGATTGATCAAACTATTATCTCCCTCGGCATTGCTCAAGCCAACAAACTTGAGACATAGTCGAGCCCCGCCTTTCCTCTACACGTACCCATTCACTGTGAGATGGAGATATAACCGACAAAGAACTAAGAGCAAGAGAATATGGTGGGACGGGAAAGTCACTGCTACACCGTCCAATAAAGCAAGAAACCTTCCTTTTATGATCATACACAAATATCTTTTGTTTTAAACAAAGCATCTTGGTTTTCCCGATACCTCGACACGGAAAATAAGGGTCTACTGTTCCGTGAATAACCGCACTATTCTCGTGACGCGGCTGACAAACTTATAGAAAACACACTCACACAAAACACAACACACACTTACACACTCAGAGGTAAATGAGATAAAAAGATAATTAAAGGATAATATAATACTTTAAAACGGAGAACAGAAAGATATGGAACTGTTTGGAAAACAGAAAAAGAGTAAGAGTGGAAGAATGGGGTTGGGTTCGTAGTACACCAGCAGCAGCAAGGCAAAATATTAACTGCTCACGAACGGCGTAATTAATCGAGCAATGCTGTCACTGGCGACACGCAAGCCGCTGAATCATAGTGGACAGAAAGAGGACAAAGAACGGGGGAGGGGATATATAGAGGAAGTTAAAACGACAATGCAAGAAAGAGATGAAGAGTGCATGATGCAAATTTGCAACCGTGCTCTAGCCACGAATACCACCACCATTCCCGGAAGAAAAAAGTATATCCAACATGCAGCGTCCAAAAGTTAATTTTCTAATTAAAACAACCTTGTGAGAATTATTAAGTGGGCCGATATTAATTTAACTAATTATTTTCCAATCTTGCGACTGACATACATTTTAGAAAAACTGAAATCTCTTTACGCAAAGCCTGCTAAGGAAATGTATGCATGCCCTGTGAGGATATAAAAGTTTTCCTCAATGATTTAATCTGAACACAATGGATAAAAGTAACTAAACGATAAAGCAGCCTACGTGTGCTTTGGACGTCACCTTACATACAAATTGAGTATAACCGTTAGTTAAAGTTGAAAAAAAGGGATACACAAATAACGAAGAGGCAATCATAATTCTACAATGTTCAAGAGTTTTAGAAATTTACCCATAAATGCACAAGTTTGCATTTTTAGTTATTTTTCAATGTATTCATTTTATAAAGTACATGCGACGTTCACAGGTTTCATACTATGCTCATAAAAAGGCATAGTACGAAACGCAGAAAACCAGTAGCTGGAAAAGAAACAAGAGGCGCGAAGGTATTGATGAAAACTGGAGGGGAAGAGGGCATTACTAATTACGTGACTCACCAACCCTCATTTCCTCCCATCACCCCGTGTTCCGCGCCCGTTCCACAACCTCTCAACGGTGCACAACCATATTACATTCAACCCCCCGCAAGCTAAGTCATCTCACGAACTACGTGAGATCTTCAACACTAGACTGAAACTGTCGCCAAACAATACACCACGCCAATATAAAACTAGTGCCGGCCCAACCTCAACATTCATTGTTGGACCCGCTGCGTGTTCTTACAAGTACCGAAAAACCTAAGCGATAAAACTCTACTTCTCGACAATTTGTAAACGTTTTCAAATTATCACTGGACTCCAGGTAGAGACGCTAAGTGGAGAAAATGTTTTTAGAAACTCGCCGCCCTCACGAGACTGGAAAGAAAACATTAACTTTTTATGGAAACTTCATAAACTCGGGTGTGGGAGCATTAAACAGACTAGGGGAGGCGGCGTTACGTAGCACTTAAAATGCAAAAATTATCCTGGACGCAAGGCTACCAACCTGCGCTGATAAGAGTTTTACAGTGTTCATTGTACAAATATTATCTTGCTCAGGCACGGCTTGCTCTTGCTAATGCAAAGTCAAAACTCCGGATAGGCAAGAAAGCAATTGTGAACACTACTACTCCGTGAAGATAGATTTATTTAAATTTCATTTATAATAATTAAATTCAGATTATTATCAACTTAATTATTCATGGCGTTATAAAATAAAATGGAAAAACACTGGAATTAACATGCACCATTAACGGCTAACATTTTGTAACATAACTTTGCACTTTCCTAGTAAATATCTGTAATACTAGCTTAAAAGAGCATATATATACAGTGGTACCTCGGAATGCGAGTGTCCCTGTATGCGAGTTTTTCGGAATACGAGCAGGATTTCCTCGAAAATTATGTCTCGGAATGCGAGGGTTACCTCGGGATGCGAGTTTGTTGATACGCGTACAGGCCGACCTAGCGCGTGGTCGATCGGCGATCGTCGCCCCTCCGCCACTCCGCCCCTCAGTTTACCATTGTCTCGCGCCCAGTGACTATCCCACATCAATTCTTCACCTGGATTTTCAGTGTTTTGTTGGATTTTTGGTCATTTGACTATACAGTTTGTTATTATATATCTCACCATGGGTCTCAAGAAAGCCATTGATAAGGTTCAACCTAAGAAAATAGCTGTGAGTAGAGGCAGTAGAGGATGTCCCTCCTTGATTAAGAAAATGTGTGAAGTATGGGAAGAACTGCAAAGTTTTGTTGAAAAAACTCACCCAGATAAAGCTGTAGCAGGCCGTTGCATTGACCTTTTAAATGATAATGTGATGTCTTACTACAGACAAGTGTTAAAATGTAGGGAAAAACAAGTGTCTTTAGAGAAATTCTTAGTAAGACAAGCAAGTCCTAGTGGTATGCAGGCAAAA
>WNGS01165339.1:24803671-24815270 GCA_020271785.1 Procambarus virginalis | reverse complement strand
AATCTTGTAATTAGCCTACCATTTCAACCTTGATAGTATACGCCTCGATATAACTACAGTAATACGGACATGTAAACAGTGTTGGTAAGTGGTTTATTTTCTTGCCAATTTGACCTGCATGGGGAAGTGTTTACCACAATAAGCTACACTTTATTCACTGCCACTATCACACCCGTGGCTGCCGGCGAAAATACATTACTAGAATAAATCACGTAAGAACTCGACCAGGGTTCGAACCACTCCTCGCTGGTGAAGTGGTACTTCACCATCACCATCTGGTACTTTGTAAGCCAGATGGTGATCCCTAGCAAAGCAGGTTCGAACCCTGGTCAAGTCAGAGCTGGGAAGTGTTTGGGGACCATTTTCGTTTCTCGTTTCTACACTCAATTTGTTAAATCAATACTTTCACTCTCTCCTGTGGGCAGTGCCACTCATCTTATGGACGCGCCACCGCCAAACTTTGTATATAATCTCTAGGCAGAGAAGTGGAGGGGATGCAATCCTTCCAACAATATAAAAAGAACAAAGTTGCATTCTATAACATCCAGAACATGACCGTAAAATACAATCATTATTTCATTAGCAGCCGTTATGATTTACAAAACGATCAATTTAATTAAGTTTGACAAAGACGCGTGCAACGATAGTAAGGTGTGTGTAGCGAGGAGAGCACTTAGTTACTTAACACTCTACACAACACCCCTCCCAGCCATTGTAACAGTGCACCACACTGGTCCAGACAAGCCCACCAGATGCACCTCACTCACCCACCCCACTACACATGAACACATTTAGTTGTGGGAGGAGGAGTGAGGAGGGAGGGGGGAGGGGTGGAGGGAGTGGGGGGGAGGAGGGAGGGGGGGAGGAGGAGGAGGGGGGAGGAGGAGGAGGGGGAGGAGGAGTAAAGAGGAAGGAGGGGAGGGGGGTGGAGGGGGGTGGAGGGTGGAGGGATGTGGGGGGAGGAGGGGGAGGGGGGGAGGAGGCGGAGGGGGGGAGGTAGGGAGGAGGGGGAGCAGGAAGGAGGGGGTGGAGGGTTGAAGGGAAGGAGGGGGAGGAGAGGGGTTGAGGAGGAGAGGAGGCAAGAGGGGTGAGGAGGAAGAACGGAGGGGGGGGGGGGAGGTGAGAGGAGAAAGGGAGGGGGGAGGAGTGAGAGGAAAAAGGAGGGGGAGGAGTGAGAGGAGAAAGGAGGGGGAGGAGTGAGAGGAGAAAGGAGGGGGAGGAGTGAGAGGAAAAAGGGAGGGGGAGGAGTTGAGAGGAGAAAGGAGGGGGAGGAGTGAGAGGAGAAAGGAGGGGGAGGAGTGAGAGGAGAAAGGAGGGGGAGGAGTGAGAGGAGAAAGGAGGGGGAGGAGTGAGAGGAAAAGGAGGGGGGAGAAGTGAGAGGAGAAGGAGGGGGGAGGAAGAAGGGGGAGGATGGAAGGGGGAGCGGAGGAGTTTAACCAGGTATCAACCAGGAGTGAATGGAGGGAGGGGGAGTGGATGTCTCGCCTAGTTGTGCTTGCAAGGGTTGAGCTTCGGTTCTTTGGTCCCGGTTAGACCAAGAGCCGAAGGTGTGGGGGAGTAGGTTGGGTGTAAGGGGGTGGTGGGTGTGGGAGAGAGAGCGGAGGTGGTGTAGCGTCAGTTGTCTGGGCAACACCACCTGTTGTAGAGTACCTGGCCGTGTCGTTGGCGCCGGCTTCACACACCCCCATCCTCCCCTCCCCAACAATTAACTACCACTCACCACCCCCATTACAACTGGCAAATACTGCTAATTGCTATATACTCTTCTGATCATCTTAATTCTTTGCTCAACAAACTAAAGATAGACATAAAAATACCAGTTTGGTTTTTTAACACCCAGAAAATAATTTATTAGAAACTATAACCTACAAACTCGCAGTTTTTCGCGTGAGTGGTTTGTATGGGTGGAAGTGATGGTGGGGAAGGAGCGTGGGAGGGGGGTGGAGCGATGGGGGTGGAGAGTTGGGGAGGGGGGTAGAGATTTGGGAGGGGGTAGAGTTGGGGGAGGGGGAGCGTGGGGGGTGGAGCTCTCACGGAGGGAACCAGGTAGTGATCCAAAGAGGCAACGCCCTCCGTCACGCAACACCCGCCAAGCCTCGCCTCGCCTCCCCGTGCCCTCTCACACGTGTGCAACGTCCGGTGAACTGACAGGCTTTTAAACCCTAGGCTAGGAGGACAGGCTCCCATCCCACAAACATACCGTTCTTTCACGAAATATGCGAGGTAATAAATGAGTGGTTGCAGAACTAAGAAATGAAGCCAACACAAGCTCTTGAAAAGGAACAAGTAGGAACTGGAAATGCAGCAGTCGCAGTCAACAGGTAAGAATTTGAGAGGTAAAGAATGTACAATTATCAATTGAGCCAGGGAGGAAGGCTACATGCACCCGCACATAAATTCATTTTTGGGGGCGTTTTGTTTAAATTCGTTGCGCCGACCTATCTCCCAAACCAAGTTCCACGTTGCCCATCCTTCAACGTTGGTAAGAGACAACGGAGTGGATGTGGAGGGCAGAAGTGAATATTGAATAACAAATACTATTCAGGATGCAGGACGTCACTGTCCAGAGTTGCAAACTTTACCTGCAGGTTAAGTGCTAGGATGCACTCGCGCGGACAAATCATAGAATGTAGAAGACACTATTACTGAAAATTCTTTGCACTTGACTAGGATAGCTTCAAGAAGCCTAATAGCTTCTTGTCCCAAATAACGGGAAACCGCATGACATTCCAATAAGCCTTCTGATAAAGACTAAACCCCACACATCAGAAAATGAGAACATTTCCGTCTGTCCTGGACCATTAATATGCTCCGATGTTTGATAGGCGAGATCAAAGAGTAGAAACTCCCACGGGCATAACTAGATGCTCCGGATTACAACAAGGATGAGGGGGGAGCTCACTAGGTCAGGGTCACGCAAGACTCAGCACTAGACATAGCCAACTCTTGCCATTCTTCACAAACTATTTGCTACCGGCAGCAACTGAGGCCCAAAAAATCCGCGCCGTCAATGAAGCACTTCTGATACACTAGCACCAAGTTACTGTCCGTCCCACACATCTCACTGCAACATTCCTACGCCCTCTCAACATTTAAAAAACACTTCACCATGATTATCACTTAAATGTCTTCCCCGCGGCGAAGGAAGTAGCAACCTTTAAACCACACAAGAACCAGGCAGTGTCGCTACGGCTCCCCTGTAACATAACCCTATCAGCTGTCTGGCAAGAAGAGGTTACAGAGGACACACTAAGCTACGTTTATGCTTTGGAGAGTGTTATCAACACGACATAAGTGTAAAATAATGCGAAATACCAAAACTTGCAGAAAAGGTACTCGCCTCTTACCTACACTAAGCCTTACACTATCATATAATAAACCAGTTAAAGCAGATTCGTACAAAAATTTAAATTGTAATAACCCCAATTCCAAATAAAATAAGAACTGATAATAATAATATACTTTTAAGCACATGAAAAATACTGTATTATACATGAATGCACAGGCTGTGAATACGCCTTCACATATCTAAATCACAACAACATGGCTGAAAATAGACAGCAAGTAAGTTTCGTAACATTTGGGTAACTAATATAGATCTTTAATTAGCTTTACCACCTTACTCTAAATTACGTTTGCTCGTCTATTCCCGAAAGTATCCGAAATGGAATGGTTATATCACGGTTAAGTTCGCCAAAATACCCGTGAATCCCAAAGGGCAAAGTCACACATAATAAGTGACTTGAATAAATGACAAGTGCACGTCAAAGTCATTGGGTGTGACGGTAAGGACAGATAATGGTGGGATTTATAGGTGGAGGAATATATATAGGAATGTGATGGAGAAAAGAGGGGTGTAGCTGTGGTAGTGAGTGGCTGGAGGAGAGGCCCGGGGGCCGCGGAAACGGCAAATTACTCACAGCCGGCACCGGCGGCACCACGAACGCCGTCTCCTCTTACCTACGTTAAGCCTTACACCACCATATAATTACATTACACAGGTGAAAATGTACACATGGCCTGCCAGCACCACAACTGCAGTACTGCCACCCCGGTGACCACTCCCCGCCAGCCTCAACAAGTCCTGCATAACCTTGGCTACATACACATGGCAACAACTTCTACCCCTGCCCAACCGCCCCGCCAACGTCACAATGAATGGAGAAATTGCTGCCGCGTTTGACCTTAATGTACCCGAACTTCAATTAAGTTATTTATAAGAAGCATATAAACTCTCGACTAAACTACGCCAACACTTTTTCTAGCTATGCTAATTCCAGGCTGGGTGTGTTGTTCCCGGAACACAGGCTGGCGCACCATCACTGTCGGGGAGGGCAGGGTCCCACCCATCATTATAGTCTTGACAACCTGCACCACCGTCCCACCCCACATCCTTGCAAGGAAAAAACTACAGTATTTTCCTCCTCTCCTTGCTTCTACACGAGAACATGTTACGATGCGCAAATGTCAAAGATGTGTTCTTAGCACGGAAGAAGCATGGGGGGAAGGGAAAGAAGCATAGGGGGAAGAGGGGAGGAAGAGGCATAGGGGAAAGGGGAGAGGAAGAGACATAGGGGAAAGGGGGGAGGAAGAGGCATAGGTGGGGGGGAAGAAGCAGCATTGAGGGAGAGAGTGGAAAGACGCATATGCGGGATGGAGGTAGGGCACAGCCCGACACAAACCTTCCCCGTGAGAGGGACGGTTGACAGGAACCACGAATAAAGGGCCAAGTTTTTCCTCTATACACTAGGCTGTTAAGTGATGCAATAGGCCAAGAGTGCGTAACTACCACCACGAATATCTGACACTTTAACAACCAGACTTAGGATAAAGAACTTTTCCAGACGACCCATGTCTTGATTGTTGCCGCCGGAGGCGGTATGGGTACAGTGCTTGTTAATTTAGCACCTGCCCAACCGGCACACCGCGGCTTAATGACCCACTGTATCCATTCAGTTTACCGGGAGTACCTGTATATCTAGAGTGGATTCTGGGCTGTTGCTTAAAGTGGCCGGCAGACCCTCGTACTGTATACACTACAACCCAGTCTCGTGCTCAGTAGTGGGACATACAAACAACATATCCAATTACAATATTTGTAATGTATTCTATACCAAAGTATTATAGTTTTCTACTAATAATAAATACTTTAATTGCTAGGTGTGAGCACCTTGAGAAGTTACCTTGGATGTAGGGCATAGCGTCCCCGCGGCCCGGTCCTCGATCAGGCCTCCTAACTGATGATTAACCAGCCTCATACCAGATGGAAGCTTCCAAAATATAACACGACAGTATGACAAGTTACCCCCTCCTAAAGACTGCGTCCGTAGCCATAACAGACTGGTTGATCTGAAAATTCCAGCAGAAAATTGTTCAATTCTTGCTTGAAACTTTCAAAGGGTCTCTCTGCCTCCCACTCACTGTCGGACGTGAGGGAATGTGCCCCTAGACTCAGGTGGAGTACCAACCACGACAATGTTCAGCCACCACCCACTGCCTGGAGAAATCATTCCACCTGCGGTAGCGTAAATGGCCACTTAATATCCCCTACTGTATACCCATTCAACATCTCACCCAATCCTTTTGTATGTGTTCCTATTTCACAGTGACGGCAGCTTTCGATTTAAATCAGACGAGTAGCCTAGGAAGACCAGCCCTTTGTCCACCCAGGTGCAAGCAAAGGGATTGAGAAGATGTGGGAAAGTAGCGTTTGTGCCAGTAATGGGTTACTTAAGGCAGAAGCTATGCCATAAATATTCATAGGACTAAACACACCTGCGAATATTTATATATAACATCTGATGTATCTGAATATTAAAGATGAAGAACACCTTATGAGACGATTTTGGGGCTTTGCGTCCCCACGGCTCGGTCCTCGACCAGGCCTCCTTTTTGTTACACACCCCTCAGGAAGCAGCCCGTAGCAGCTGTCTAACTCTCAGGTATTTACTGCTAGGTAACAGGGGCATCAGGGTGAAAGAAACATTTTGCCCATTTGTCTCTGCATCCACCGGGGATCGAACCCGGAACCTCAGGACTACGAATCCGAAGTGCTGTCCTCTCAACTGTCAGGCGCCCCGTTGTATTGTGAATTTCCTTCACGTGGCTGGCAATTATGTCTTACGTGGCAACACTCGAATAAGCCTGCTGTCAGGAGTTGGACTAGTGGTCCAGGCGAGAAATGACAAAGTCAGCATACGAGCTGGCTGGCGGATCAAGGCGAGATGCTCTCTACTGTCTGACCCATCTCTCACCGCCAACCACCTTCACCTTCCAGGCGTGTCGGTGAGATGAGGGATCATAAAATACCGTATCCCACTCTCTGGAAGGGCTCTACCTGTAACCATGACCTGCTCTCAACACAGCTGCGTTACACTTTTCAGGATCACTACACCTGTATATCTATCTACTCATACCGAGAGTTTAGGACATTTAGGAACTCGGTCCTGGCAGCCCCCGGGAGCCCCTCGCCCGGTCCTGGGACCGGACAAGAGGCAACCGCAGAGGTACAACCTCTACGAAGCAGAGCTCTTACGTAACAGCGTAAATTAAAAACAGCAGTGATGTAAAAAAATATCCATATATGTAGCCGATAGCAAAAGCTAGTCATATTAAAAATTAATACACTTTTCTGAATTAAAAAAAATCACATCTGGGAGCTCAAACAGCTTTCTACCCTACAACCCTTCAACTCCTACAGCCGACCACGCCAGCTCATCCACCCCATACCTCATCTTTAACGTAGCAGCCTTTAGGGTAGCAGTCTCGGGAGTTGTATTCCCACAGCCCGGCCTGGGGCTAGACTTGATTTGTGATAACTTGGACCAACAGGCTGTTGCTTACAGCTGTCCGTAGCTGCTAGTAGGGGGATTTGGAAGGGACAAGTAGGCCCTTTCCAAATTCAACGTGCCAACTAGATGAGACGTGTTCAGCCAGGATATTTCTTCGCGGTAAAGCAAGGAAATTGTATTTGGGAACTACCGGAATCACGTCAAATGAGGTGAAGCCAAGCAGGAGGCTAATTGCACCCGGCACCGGCAACTAACCAAGGAAACATAAAACGCGCCATACAAGTCCAGGCTGTATCCGGTGTGCCTTAAACAATTTGCCACAAGGGGCTTGGGGTTTAATGTATTTTCTATTGACAAATATTATCACGTAAACCCGATATTGTAGACAATCAATGGATTAGTAAAAATATTTCACATTAGCATCAAAAGATTGACTAAGAGCCTCAACTAAGACGACTAATCACCGAGCGGGAGGGAAGGGGGTTGCGTTATCCCCCCCCCCCCTTGTGGCACATCTAACAGTACTAGAAACACAAACAACCTCCACGAAGCAGAGCTCTTACCTAACAGCGTAAACTAAAAACAGCAGTGATATAAAAAATATGTAGCCGATAGCAAAAGCTAAGTCATAAAAATTAACACACTTTTCTGAATTAATAAAAATCACATTCGATTACTGCATACCTTTCCTCTGCCGACTTTGGCACGCCTAACTTGGGCGGGCGCATTATGCAGCAACTCCCGAAATAGCAAAGGAGTAGAGAATGATAAAACATAACTATGCAACCGAAGAACATCTGCATATTGGCAAAGGAAATCGGTCCAAGAGATATAGAGACCAATACAAGTTCAGGAAATGCTGCCGCCCAGCAATGAATGGGAGAAAAGATGATGTGAGGGGGTGGGGAGGAAGACCTCAATGAAGCTATTGGAAAATAAAGGTTGAAATATTACGTATCATCGGAAGAAATAAGTTAACGACGGTCACGTTATCAGGCTGGACAACACCACAGTAAAATATATATAAAATAAAAAACGTGTCGCTGTAGATGAACTGGAAACAAGGTCTTGGATAAGAGGGTAGGAGGAAGATACAAGAGGTTGGGAACGCTGACAGGCAAGCCTGGTAACGCCAGGTGGTTGACCAGGTGGGTGGCCCAGGCAGCGGTTCGCATGTAGTCAATGTGGGGAATCCAGAAGCCAACTGGTGCAGTCATTGATCCACCAGGTCAGACTTGTGTTGACACACACACCAGCTGCCGCACGACGCGCCTCTCTCTTACCACCCTTTAACTTCACTCCCATATCACAACAAACTTTGCATAACTGCCACCATTACCATCACATTATGCGAGCCATAATGCATTTACAAATAGACGATGTGCCGCGTCACACAGGAGGCGGGGGGGGGGGGGGCTTGGTGCCTCCTCCCCAGCCGGAGAAGCCTTGGCATGGTGGCAGCCAGGTGGCTGTGTTGCACTACAAACACCAGCTTGCCACCACGTGATTACCGACCCATCCCCCTCCCCAACCATCCTTCCCCACTACACTGAACTTCCTTTCTCTCCACCACCAAACTATGAACCAATACGACTATGAAACAATAAGGTCTACTGCCACCACCACATTCACTCCAGGTTCATTTAGAGTAAAAACACATAACTTGGCCAGCCAAAGTACGTTGGACGTGCTACCTGGTTGATGGGGTTCTGGGAGTTCTTCTACTCCCCAAGGCTTGACTTGTCAGAGTTTGGTCCACTACGCTGTTGCTTGGAGCGGCCCGCAGGCCCACATACCCACCACAGCTGTTACTTTCTCCTTGAAATCTCTTGTTGAAGAGGTAATTTGTGAAGAAAAAAAATCGCTAAACCAGGATGACTACGTAACACTACGATAAAATATGAAGAAAGAGCAGAAGCAGTAAGTTGAAATGATAATTCGGTTTAAATCAATGCTTGAAAGATCAGCAACCTAAGAATAATCCAGACCAGAGATTGACTTGAGATTGTGAAAGTGAGCGTAATAGATCGCAAGGACAATTTATTTGTTTCCTCAGGTTACAAAGTCATTATTGAATATATGTGCTAACACGCTGTGTGGCACAGGTTCAGCCACATAGCTTACCTGCTGCAAGCGGTACTTGGGTAATTTATAGCAAGATGTCATACAATACACTGACGTGAACAATCGCTTATCTATATCATGCCATAACAATCCTGGTCTAATTTGATCATAGCTTTGTATATGATGGAGTGGTTGAGGTAGAGAGTGCAGTACAACCGGAGTAAGCGGGTTCTGAGAGTTCTTTTACTTCAAGCTCAGGCCGAGACCAGGTTTAACTTGAGTAAAGACACTGGAGGAAACTACCACAACCGTTCACTTTACTACGTCAACACGTAGACAAACTGAGCGGTATCTTATACTGTAAACAGATCCTAACGTATAGTTGACCATTCCACACACTAGAAGGTGAAGGGTCGACTTGAGAATGGTCCAGGACGGACCATTCTCAAGTCGACCCTTCACCTTCTAGTGTGTGGAATGGTCAACTATACGTTAGGATCTGTTTACAGTATAAGATACCGCTCAGTTTGTCTACGTGTTGACGTAGTAAAGTGAACGGTTGTGGTAGTTTCCTCCAGGTGTCTTTACTCAAGTTAAACCTGGTCTCGGCCGAGCTTGAAGTAAAAGAACTCTCAGAACCGCTTACTCCGGTTGTACTGCACTCTCTAACCTCAACCACTCCATCATATACAAAGCTATGATCAAATTAGACCAGGATTGTTATGGCATGATATAGATAAGCGATTGTTCACGTCAGTGTATTGTATGACATCTTGCTATAAATTACCCAAGTACCGCTTGCAGCAGGTAAGCTATGTGGCTGAACCTGTGCCACACAGCGTGTTAGCACATATATTCAATAATGACTTTGTAACCTGAGGAAACAAATAAATTGTCCTTGCGATCTATTACGCTCACTTTCACAATCTCAAGTCAATCTCTGGTCTGGATTATTCTTTGGTTGCTGATCTTTCAAGCATTGATTTAAACCGAATTATTTCATTTCAACTTACTGCTTCTGCTCTTTCTTCATATTTTATCGTAGTGTTACGTAGTCATCCTGGTTTAGCGATTTTTTTTCTTCACAAATTACCTCTTCAACAAGAGATTTCAAGGAGAAAGTAACAGCTGTGGTGGGTATGTGGGCCTGCGGGCCGCTCCAAGCAACAGCGTAGTGGACCAAACTCTGACAAGTCAAGCCTTGGGGAGTAGAAGAACTCCCAGAACCCCATCAACCAGGTAGCACGTCCAACGTACTTTGGCTGGCCAAGTTATGTGTTTTTACTCTAAATGACCTGGAGTGAATGTGGTGGTGGCAGTAGACCTTATTGTTTCATAGTCGTATTGGTTCATAGTTTGGTGGTGGAGAGAAAGGAAGTTCAGTGTAGTGGGGAAGGATGGTTGGGGAGGGGGATGGGTCGGTAATCACGTGGTGGCAAGCTGGTGTTTGTAGTGCAACACAGCCACCTGGCTGCCACCATGCCAAGGCTTCTCCGGCTGGGGAGGAGGCACCAAGCCCCCCCCCCCCCCGCCTCCTGTGTGACGCGGCACATCGTCTATTTGTAAATGCATATGGCTCGCATAATGTGATGGTAATGGTGGCAGTTATGCAAAGTTTGTTGTGATATGGGAGTGAAGTTAAAGGGTGGTAAGAGAGAGGCGCGTCGTGCGGCAGCTGGTGTGTGTGTCAACACAAGTCTGACCTGGTGGATCAATGACTGCACCAGTTGGCTTCTGGATTCCCCACATTGACTACATGCGAACCGCTGCCTGGGCCACCCACTGGTCAACCACCTGGCGTTACCAGGCTTGCCTGTCAGGTTCCCAACCTCTTGTATCTTCCTCCTACCCTCTTATCCAAGACCTTGTTTCCAGTTCATCTACAGCGACACGTTTTTTATTTATATACAGTATTTTACTGTGGTGTTGTCCAGCCTGATAACGTGACCGTCGTTAACTTATTTCTTCCGATGATACGTAATATTTCAACCTATTTTCCAATAGCTTCATTGAGGTCTTCCTCCCCACCCCCTCACATCATCTTTTCTCCCATTCATGCTGGGCCGGCAGCATTTCCTGAACTTGTATTGGTCTCTATATCTCTTGGACCGATTTCCTTTGCCAATATGCAGATGTTCTTCGGTTGCATAGTTATGTTTTATCATTCTCTACTCCTTTGCTATTTCGGGAGTTGCTGCATAATGCGCCCGCCCAAGTTAGGCGTGCCAAAGTCGGCAGAGGAAAGGTATGCAGTAATCGAATGTGATTTTTATTAATTCAGAAAAGTGTGTTAATTTTTATGACTTAGCTTTTGCTATCGGCTACATATTTTTTATATCACTGCTGTTTTTAGTTTACGCTGTTAGGTAAGAGCTCTGCTTCGTGGAGGTTGTTGTGTTTCTAGTACTGTTAGATGTGCCACAAGGGGGGGGGGGGGATAACGCAAACCCCTTCCCTCCCGCTCGGTGATTAGTCGTCTTAGTTGAGGCTCTTAGTCAATCTTTTGATGTAATGTGAAATATTTTTACTAATCCATTGATTGTCTACCATATCGGGTTTACGTGATAATATTTGTCAATAGAAAATACATTAAACCCCAAGCCCCTTGTGGCAATTGTTTAAGGCACACCGGATACAGCCTGGACTTGTATGGCGCGTTTTATGTTTCCTTGGTTAGTTGCCGGTGCCGGGTTGCAATAGCCTCTGCTTGGCTTCACCTCATTTGACGTGATTCCGGTAGTTCA
>WNGS01165339.1:24725920-24774432 GCA_020271785.1 Procambarus virginalis | reverse complement strand
AGAAAAATTACCTACATAATACCAGCATTGGACGTATATAGCATATAACGTATACATTAGCAGCTAAGTGTACATTAGCACACTTTGATGCAACAACGACTGCCTGCAGGAAAACCAATAGTGTGTGTTTTGTACACGTATGACTAACACCTAGTACAGTATACCAGTTAACAATGAATATCAACGTCAATAGGAGTTGGTTTATCACATGCAATCCTCTCAGTATCATTTGATAAGTAAAGGCTTTGGGAAACAAAGTGAGTTTCTGCGTTTAATCCTTCCATGGGTGCATTTTACCTAGGGGTAGAGGAGGACAAGAGTGAGCGAGCTTGAGAGTGCGAGCGAGAGAATGAGTGAGAAACGGAGAAGGGGGGGGGGGGGGGTGCTGAGCAGCAGCCAGAGACCATGTGTTAGACCTCAAGACAAAGATGCATCCCGCAATGGAAATTGTGGCGGAGGAGGAAAAGGGTGGAGGGGGAGGGCGTTGCTATCTGGCGTGTGATAGCAAACTTGTTGGAGGATGGCAGCGACGCTGTGCGCGGCCCAACCTGTCAACATATCGCAGCTGTCGTGTCACTGTCAAAGCATCTGCCATATCACACCCTCCGCCCCGTGCACCACAATATATTTAATTAAACGTAAATTGAAGGAGGCTCTGGTAGCGTCGCTCTCGACACCCGCGAACTATTAACGGGCAGCCTTGTGAAAAACAGCTTCAAAGGCGTCCCCTGCCAAGACCCACCACACACCACCACCTCACCGACACCACCATCCACTGTAATTATGTCTGCCCTTCCTCTCGATGGTTTCATCCAACGTTAATATTTGTTAACGTTGGTATTATTAGCTTTGTCGACGTCATATTTCCATCCAATAAGCCCGAACTTATTCCATGTTCTTCGTATCTCAAGCATGGTTGCTGTAACATTTAAAATGGACGCAAAACACCCACCGTTCTCATAAAAAAAAAACTTGACAGTCAGATGATATAACCACCAAGCCTCCCTATTCTCCCGTCGACCCAATCTCACCAGACGGGCACCCATCCTTCCAACGCCAATAAAAACTTGCCTGATTAATACACTGCTTCGAGCAACTTGTAAATATCCTCCACCAAGTTCTGCTCACAACTCCCATCTCAATTTATCTAGCTAATTGATTGGACGTGGGGGTAGGGAAGCAGTGACAGACTGGAGACAACACTGTAGTTACCATACCCAACCCATTCCTCTGATGCCTTGCCACTCTCCGTTCTCGATACAACGCTAACGCTATACGAGTGACTGAATATTCAACTGCAACAACGTTTCTATATGCAAGCGGAGAAAATGAAATAATTTTCCAAAAATGGTGCTAATTTAAAGTGTGTGGTTTATCCCTCAATCCGGAGAAGGGGGTGGGAGGGGGGAGCGGGGAAGATGAGGAGATAATTAATTTAATTAGTTTTGGTTGGCAGTGTGGATAGGAAAGTAGTAGTTGAAATTACTCCAATGACAGCGTTTTGCTTTTCCCGGCGCACGGTCGTCAGCGGGTATCCATCCCCCCCCCCCCCCCACCAGGCCGGTCACTGGTGTCGGGGGGGGGGGTATCCAACTACAGTACTGTATGTAATAATTCTGGAGATGTGGCAGGAGTACAGTTTAATATCAGTCTAACTTACTCCATTTCGTCTAGTCTTCTGACACATGGGAAGGTTTAATCACATGTCAAAGTTACTTTTCCAGCTACCGCCCACATGCTACGACGTTGTACCCACATTTTCCCCAATGTTTGAAGAGCTGAACCGCGTCCATTACTCCATACTTATTTCAGACGGACCAACACGAGCATTACACATTTGATGACGTCTGCCATGTTATTTTGTCCGCAAGAGCATATTTATTGGGAAGGTAGGGAACCTGCTAGAAAATAGCATCCTGCACTATATTTCATGAAAAAAATCTGCACCTACCATGGCGAAAAGTGATCAACAGCTTTCTTTATATATCTTAGTCTTATATTAATTGTTGAAGGTTCATCTAACGTAAAATTATACGCCTTTTCTTTCCTTTATTATATTTATACTTTAAATTCTTGAGTAAGTTTTTCCGGCAATTTAAGAGTAAATAAGTAAATGGGGGGCCTACACTACTAGTTACGGATTCTCTACTTCCCATCCGTTCGCATCAGTATTCAGTTGGTTATGGGAGAACATCAGTGGCTCGCAATGGTACGAATGATGCAGTAGAAAAAGTGGGCCATGAGCGTGGTCATAAAATGCGATATGGAATGTTTAAGTTATTTAAGATTCCAATCGTTATTGGAATCTGACCTGTGCAATGGCCCGAGGTGTATCATCTGTGCACCTAACACAGGAGTGCTTCCTCTTAACACTCCAACTATATTACTATCACTCCCCACCCTCCGGGTTTCCCTCCACGTCTTATATCACACAATAATGTGATGGTTATCTTGAAATGATTTCGAGGCTTAGTGTCCCCGCGGCCCGGTCCTCGACCAGGCCTCCACCCCAGGAACCAGCCCGTAGCAACAGGGGCATCAGGGTGAAAAACATTTTGCTCATTTGTCTCCACCTCCACCGGGGATCGAACCGGGAACCTCAGAACTGCGAATCCGAAGTGCTGTCCACCCAGCTGTCAGGCGCCTGATACATCTATCTGGAGCATCGGGAGAGCCATGGAGGGAGGGGACCAGCAAGGGCTGCGAATCGACAACGCCTTCCCTCCAATGCGCGAGGCTCGTCGGATATTGGTTTGGAAATGTGTCTAAGATTGAGGAGTCACGTCATTGATTAAATAAGTAGCGAGTACGCCGAGCAAGGAGTTTTGGCCTTCCGAGAGGAAGCCACTTCGTAATTAATATACCTAACGCCTTCTGCTGATGATTTGCACACACTTGCACACTCATGTTGCGGAGAAATTGATATAGTCTTTTAAAGCAATTCAATGATGACGGGAGTTTCACCCCATTTCTCCCCCTCCCCACCAGCGTTCACTGTCAGTGATATTCCGGTCCAAGGGCTTAGCGGTTCAAATACCAGACGAAATGTATTAAAATCTTATGGGCACACTATAGCCCGTGCTACATGGACATTTCGTTTAGAGTAGCTAATTCGAAAAAAACAACATTAAAATGCTGAATCCTAACAAACACGGTAACCACGAGCATGACCAGAGACAACAAAGCTGGTTTAAATATTTGTGCGCGTTGACACTATATAAAGCAACCAACGTCATCAACACCAGTAACTGGTGTGGAAATATACCCTTATTTTTTTTTACTTACCCTTAATTTTTTTTACTTTTACTATTTTTTTTACTTTACCGATTTCAATAATTAAAGCACGACTTTCATTTTGGGGACTATTGTTTACCTACCCGACGCATTAATCAAAGGTGGTCTACACTGTCAGATCAGATCAGCATTATGTTATGGGAAGAAAGGAGGATGGTAATAGCCCCCCCTTACAGTATGGGTACCATATGAACCTTTCAACACACTAGATTTTCCAAACAAAAAGTAGTTTCTACTTTATTGCCCACCAACACCTACAAAACGCGTCTTGACAGTCGCGTTTTCTTTCCCATTCCCTGGCCAATCATGTTTCCTCTTCCTCTCCAATTCACTCTTCGCCACACAGCTCTGGAAATCCATAATTCCCCTGGCTTCAATGTACGGCCCCTTCTCACCAAGGTCGGGCTCTACTCCGATATCAGTTTCCCAACAGAAATGCATTTTTTGTATTCCCGAAATATTTGCATCTACTTGGCCCAGGAGACGTGCAATGTTGAAATATACATTACGTTTAACTTAGTCACTGTCGTACTACAGTACTGTATTGTATTATCATAGTTCCATAAAGACAAAAAAAATCCAGCGCATTCTCATTCTAAATACAATACAGAGTATTAAAGGATAATAAATAGAAAGGTATATAAACACGGCACTTCAAAAACAATTATGATATATAGCGTGTATTTACTATTTGTGCCTGTAGGATCGACTTGTTAGCTCTTGGGCCCCACTTTTCTAACCGTCAATCGCCTAATGTACCGACTTCGGGTCTATATTCCTCATATCTATCTACTACAGTATATGTATGCAGCCCATAGAAGCTAACTCCCAGGTACCTATTAACGGTTAGGTGAACAGGGGCATTAGGTGAACGAAATTTTGTTCGACCAGAAATAGAAACCGGGCACTTAGGACTATGACCCCCGAGCGCTGTCCAGACGGCCGCCAGATAACTTTCCCCCTCTCGCAAAGAGAGAAGGGGGGGGGGGGGACCTCTCTTTCTCGGTGAGCGTTTCTTTTAAGTTTAGTTACAATAGGTAGCTTAGGTTGTACACACGACGGCGAAAGACGGGGAACAAGACTTAGAATGTAAAGGCAGCGGGAAATTTGAACAAGTCATAGCCAAATTGATTTAGAACTACGATAACGTCAACGGATTATTCATTATAAATGTACAAAGTGATGCCTGCTGTGTGTTCCAGATGTACGAGCATCTGTTGCAAAGTGACAACTATTTCCGGTAAGGTACCTGTCTTTCAGTAAATGAAGCACAGTGGATGGTGTCTAGGCAAGGGTCGGGTGGCAGGGGCAGTGATGGGTGGGCTCGTCTACCTCCCCATTTCCGCATAATCTGTTCCACATTACCACACCACCGCAACATTTCCAACAATGTATTCCATATCTCCTAACACCTGCACACACCTCTTCAAGTGAGGTGGCCCCCTGAGTCCACCTGTCTATACTGGAGTAAGGTGAAGGAGTGGTGTCGCTATTGGGTAGCTACACCATCATCCTTGCGGCAGTATTTCCATTACCTGATACTGCTGCTGCCCCCAGCACAACACACAACCCCCTTACTCTCCGCCTCTCATCCCACACCCTTTTCCCCTGGAGGAGGGCCGATATCCTATCAAAGGATCTGCCAGGTCGATATCCAGCGGGAGGAAGAGTCGCATCCTATCACAGTGGCTCCCACTTGTCATCTCGCCACCCATCCCACTTTCTCCAGCAAAGTGGAAAAGCAATAAGACATTACTTGTGAGTACATACTAACATCGGTTCAGATGTTCGTAAAACAAATGCCTGCGTAATACTGTCAGAAATAAATATACAAGTATGGCTTTCTGACCACTATTATTTTGTTCGCAATTTTTTTAGGGATTTTATTGTGCTGTGACATCCTGCCAGTGAACAACACGCTAAACAATATAACCTTTCCATGTATCTATTATTAGCGCAAGGGACTCAGAAAGACGAGGTACATTACAACACCAATTTAAGCGGTCTGTAATTTGCTCGTAGTTTACCTAATATTACCTTAACGAGTGCGCGATCGCCACTCGCCCCCAAGCGTGACTAACCATCTACGCTATCACCAACTAATTCGTTTTTCACGATGTCTTTGTATCTACAAAATTTTCCAATATAACCAAAGTGAGCGAGCTACCTGTGTAATCTATTAGATTATAACTACCAATAACACCCTACACGCCATGGGAACATGGACGACTTCAGTGTTAATTTAACTGGACAAAAGAGCTTATTACTTGGCATTAGGCAGAGAATGATGCCTGAGTAAATTTAGTTTATTAGCAGCATAAATAACAGGTGTGTAAGTTGACTCGCTCATCAATCATAAATTTACGGTGAATCGGTTTAGCGTTAGGTTACCTATGGCCGAGTTTGGTATCGCGGAAGAGAATATTGAGTGACATGTGCAGGGAGGAAATGGGGACAAGTTGATGGGGGGGTGGGAGGGGGATGAGGGGGGGGGACTATTGCAAACTGGGACGCTCGACGAGTACGGGCAAAAGTTTATAAAAATTACCGTCATGAAGGCAAAGCTGGAGAAAATGTACTGCAGACTAGGAATGTCTCCGAGAAATAAAGGAAAAAAGGTTTGCGTTGTTCCCTAAAATCTCGTAATTGCCCTAGCAATTCTTCCAAACAATTCTGCAGTTAACCCAAGAATGACAGGTGCCAGGACCCCCCACAGCGGCAGCTGGCCACAGTTTACACCGACCTCTCACACTTGTATCAACAATGTTACCCCCCCCCCCACACTTCCTGTAAACAAGGCTCATCTTCCCAGTTTCAAGTCTTGAAATTGCAGCATTTTCATCCATACTTTTATATACTCGCACAGCGAACAATGTCACTGCCAAAGGTGAGTTAACCCAGTTCATCCTATCGCCCACAACACCCCACCACTGCCTCTCAGCTTGGTTACAACTTTCTACGGCACAAACCTTCCTCCCGGTACTCCCTCCACAACCACATTAATCATGTGGTTGTGGAGGGATTTCGTACACAATTTTAGTGTACGTTGAAGGAGCTTCGAGTGTGACATATGCACTATTGAATGTAGAATACAACTGATCGACCTGTTATATACAGGTTTATACAGTATATATATATATATATATATATATATATATATATATATATATATATATATATATATATATATATATATTATATATATATATAATTTTCATATTAATATAAATATATATAATATATTTTATATAGATATATATCTATATACCTATATATAGTTAATTTATATTTTTTATACCCCTGGTATAAAAATACCCGAGAGAACAACTGAATACCTATGTCACAGTTGTTACGAACATGGCAATTCACGTATTTCACAGAACTCATCAGTTAGCAAGCAGGGACATTCATTGACAGCTATCTCGGCAAGGTCATCCCAGATCAACCTGTCTTCATCATTTAATAACTCTTCATTACTCAATATCTACTATTTATATAGGTAACATTACATGCGTGTAATGCCGCCATCAATTACATTACATCCCGTGCGCCAATAACTCACCCTTTCAGATGTTGTCGATCGAGTGTTAATATGAAACAATATGTAGTGACAATATGTAGGTCAACATGGCGACCCACCAATCCACAAGGTGGATCACCCCTGGCTTCCCCCGCCCATTCTTCACCCTGCCTAACAAATTAACTGTAAAATGCAGAGACTATTTCTGGATTGCCATGTTATATATTTAGTTTATGATAGTTATTTCAAATTTATATATTTTCCTGCATTAAAAGTTTGCCGTTAGAAATGTTAATTTTTTATGTCAAAACTAATTTGATCAGCAACATTTCAAAAAGGGTCAAGCAGCTTTTATGGTGCTCAATTTATGATTATACTCATTAGTGGTACACTATTATTTGTTATCTTTTATATACTGCTGCAATTGAATGCTGTTATGTTCAGTACTTAGATTTGTGCAAACTTCATTGCCAGGTCGATGAGGTCTGGTCGATGACCGGGCCGCGGCGACGCTAAGCCCCGGAAGCACCTCAAGGTAACCTCAAGGTAGGTATAATTATACTAAAAGTGATAAACTATTTTTAGTTATTTCTTGTCTAACGTATCTGAAATAATTTTCAATTATAAACGTTCAATTATTTATGAAGTTATTTTTATTTGCTGGCATTTACCTCGCGTCTTTAAATAACAATTGAGGAGAGAAATAAATTACAAAAATTCCACTGCACTTAACCAGTAGCGAGGGTCACTAATTACATGTACACACGTTGTTTGTCAGTAAAGAAACAAGCCAAACTGTTAATATTTTACGTTTTTCAAATTGTGTACACATTAGTTATTGAAAACCGCGGTACAGGGTTAAGTATTTACGTTTATTACTGCCTTGTGTTCGGTTTAACTTTAATATTTAAGTGTCAATCTGGAATCTCACGCAAACCAACAACATCTGTAGATACAGTATAAGGATGGCGGGCACAAAGTATAGACTTCTCTGGATCATGAGACCTACGGTCAAAGATCCAACCTTACGCATCTATCACTGTCAAAGATACACAGTCCTAACCATTTAGGCGACCTTTGAACGTAAACTTACCTCCTGAATAAACCCACAAAACACTTTTGTAAAGACGTATCTGTATATCTGAAATTCTTATAACCAAGGAATGTCAACGAACCAAGATACTGCGTGGGGATGGTACACTAACAAAGGCTTTGTGAGTACTACGAGGAGAGGTTAGAGGCAAGAACACACTAACTACACTTACCCGAAGAGCGCAGTGAAACTTGCATCAACTGAGAAGCTAATGAGCTCTACATAAGAGAATAAAGTTCCAGCTGGTCTTGAAAATAAACACAATATAGGTACGAGTACAGCATACAGAAAGGCACAAAGGCATCAAGATATATCTTACCTGATAGAGAACATCAAGGGTGACTGGGTAGATCATGTGCTCGACAATGACGCGCAGAACAGTGTTGGGGCCACCCTGAGTATCCGTCTGATTGACCAGGGCCTGGGCTGCCTGTAGCGCCGCCTGTGCACTAGGATTCTGCTGGAGAATAAACATAAATACTTTCACTGCTTGATGCCAGAAATCACTATGCGAGGCTGTAAATGCCTGATGAATGGATTGAAAACTTTCTGAACTGCAGGAAAACTATACTAGCCTAAAAAAACTTGCAAATTATGACTATTACATATATTGTGTTCGAGCGACAGCGATCATGATGCAGAAATGTTAATTTCTTACTTTATCTTTCTTTGAACGTGTTGGCTTGTATGGTTAATGCAACATATCTCAACTCTTACAGCAGGCGCTGGTGCACTACTCGAATAATAAGTACAGCAATTACATTTTATTGTTCCGTTTAACCCAACTTTGAAGACATTTTGATCAACTTACTCTTGTGATCTGATCAAATCTGCATTAAATATCATAGTTAGAAGAAACAACATTTAAAAGTCTGAAAATAGATAACTTTAGCTAGCTAACAGATGGATAAACTAAAGTGAATTTAACTTGCGTGATGGTGGGCAGCAGACTCGCACAGCCTGATTAAATTACTGCATTAATCATTGAATAATCAAGCTCAATAACTAAGTTTACAATAACGCTCAGGCGTCAAGCTTCAGCAGTGGAGTGGAACCTAAATCTTATGCGTATCACAGCTCCCACCAACAGCAAGCTTCACCCTCCACCAGTAAGAGCTGGAAGGAGAGCATCAGCTGTGCGTCAGGACTCACCGCGTTGGAGTGAGTCTGGTCGGTCTTTAGCTCCTTGTGATTAGAGAACTGGACGTAGACGGCGCGGCCACGCAGCTGGGCGGTACAGTTGGTGAAGTAGTTAACCATTGTGGTGGCGCACACTTCGTCGGACATTTCCAAGAACGCCTGCAATAAAAGGAAATATATGTCCATAATCAATTACCAAATGCCTTATGCAGGAGACAAGCAAAATATATGAACTAATCTTGATGAACTATGAGGTATAGTTCCATATACAGTAAATACAAATGACAACAGCCAGATACTGAGAATAAAACAAACAATATTTCTTATCAATTTAAGACAAAAGGTAAACGAGGGAAATTATTTAGGATAAGAGATTGAAATTAGATGGACATTTATTTTTCAAATAAGCATTTAATCCGAATTTAAAGGCAACGAAAGCGAAGAATGCTGAAAAAAACACCTCTGTGTAGGATTATGTAAGCGCAAATATAACGGCTAGTACACTACTTTAGAAGCACCTAATCACACGAAACTAGAACTGTTGACAATACCTTTGCCATTAATTTACAGGAACTACCTGAAGAATTCCCCTCGATTCCGTTCATATAGTACTGAACAGGCAATATTGTCAAGTTCCGGGAAGAGATGGCGAAGGTCTTGATCCGACAAATCAGGTAGTGATACTTATGCTGTCCTGATAGGGACCTGCAGGTTGCTATCATAAGGGTCGCAAGGGACCTCAGGTTATGTGCTTTTAAACAATTACTAGCGCTTGCTGAGGCATAACCAAGAACTGAAAGTGTGGAAAAGGAGATTTTCCAACACTATGGCCAAGAACAAGAGACTGCAAAAAACATTTTTCGATTGCATCAATTTAGCAAACACGGGAGAGCACCTCATTTCTGGTAGAAGAACCATCATGTGCAATGAAGCGCATACCTGGTTCTTGCTTGTTTCCAGGCTTAGCGCCCCCGCGACGATGACCGGGCCGCGGGGACGCTAAGCCCCGAAACTGTCACAAGGTAAGGTAAACGTGGCAAAACAGCTAAAAGAGCACAAGTGGAAACAAGGCACCATGGTTAAGCGCTGTGATGTGAGGGACGTAAGGGACGAGTACTTAAAATCGCAGCACAATCTTGTCAAAACAATATGACTAGTTACCAATCGGGAGCCGGTCGGCCGAGCGGACAGCACGCTGGACTTGTGATTCTGTGTCCTGGTTCGATCCAGGCGCCGGCGAGAAACCTGGGCAGAGTTTCTTTCACCCATGCCTGTTACCTAGCAGTAAAATAGGTACCTGGGTGTTAGCCAGCTGTCACGGGCTGCTTCCTGGGGGAGGCTGGTCGAGGAGGGCCGCGGGGACACTAAAAGCCCCGAAATCATCTCAAGAAACCTCAAGATAACTCAAGAAACCTTTGACAAATGACAGCTTTTCACCAAGACAAATATATCATGTGACGGATACTCTCATGCAATATCCAAACTACAAGAATCCCATCAGCTACGGAAACACCCCATGTGAGTACACCTCAAACCATTTCTAATAACTTCTAACCTTCTAAGCAAAAATCCTTGTCATCTACACCAAAACATTCCCCCTAGGAAACTTGCCCAACACTTCACAACTTTTAAAAGGTAATTTTTTCCTCCACAACTTAATATTAGCGGAACTTTCTCCCAAGAGGCAAACGGGTAACAAGTTATGGTGATGTATGAAAGGATCCATCATTTACCATTTCTCAAATGAACCATCCCAAAATGTCCACTTTACCATCTTGGCAACCTAACGTTAAATCTTGTCAATCTAACGTCACTACGGTGTACGTAAAACTTGATTATTAAAGTACAAATCTTACGGCCTATTAAACATTAGTGATAAAATATGATCAACGCTCCTGGACTCCTTCGACGATGTGCTTTTTATACGTTTTTGTCCATCCTAAATGCTCATATGCCCGGCCTCATCAAGCAAATGCAGCTAAAGGGAAAGCGTGTAGCTACCATGAAGGAGAATGCAGAGGGTTTATGGTATGGTAACAGGATGGTGTGGACTGCTGAATACATACCTGGTTCTTGCCCTTAAGGACGAGGACATTGGTGACCTTGCCGAATGGGATACCCAAGTGGACGATCTCGGCTTCAGTAACCTCGTTGGGGATGTTGCGGATGTGGATCACGCGGGACGGGGCCCCAGGGTTCTTCGTGTCTAATTTCACCTGAAAAGAAGATTAAACATAATAGCATTGTTTCACATACGTAATTATATACCTATCAAAATAATGTGTCTCCTTCCAAAATAGGAGGCCAACTTTCCAAGACGACACATGAGACGACTGGAAGCGAGGGGGTGGAGGGAGGAGGGAGACCCTGGTACAGCCGGGTACTCTTTTGGGATGGCGGCTTAGTGAGGACTTTTCGTTTTTTTTTTCATCCATGTGCATCACGGGATTTAACGAACTCCCAAAACGGCACGATTGTCTCACGGGATTTAACGAATTCTCAAAGGTCACTCCTATGCCTTACCTGATTTTAGTGTATATAAATTACAAGAAACTTCCTTTGCCAACAGAAGGGCACTTTCCTCAGGAGTTTTTTTTTAACTGAAGTGATAATTAACATCCACTACACAAAGCAAAACGTTTAAACTACAGTTTAAATTTTAGGAAAAGTTTTATCTGGAAGGCAGAACATTTCATAAGTGTAGCGTAATTTGAAGTGAAAAATGTTCTTCCTAATCAAAATAAAAAAATACAAATTGAATGGCATAAGTTGCTTTGCATGGCATACTGTCGGGAAGCAAGTACCAACAGCAGAAAATTAAGTCAAACCATTTTTGGTAAATTTATTATTGTTGTGTGAGGTTATCTTGGTGATTTCGGGGCTTAGCATCCCCACGGCCCGGTCTTCGACCAGGCCTCCTTTTTGTTACACATATCCTCAGGAAGCAGCCTGTAGCAGCTGTCTAACTCCCAAGTACCTATTTTACTGCTAGGTAACAGGGGCATCAGGGTGAAAGAAACTCTGCCCATTTGTTTCTGCCTCCATCGGGGATCGAACCCGGAACCTCAGGACTACGAATCCGAAGCGCTGTCCACTCAGCTGTCAGGCCCCTGCTTTAATAATCTAAATTATTGGAACCGATTAAAATGTCTAGATTAAAACGCAGATTAAAACTGCATTATCTAGAATACAGGCGAGACATAATTTAAATGTGGGGAAACATTAGAGGGACTGGTTTTGTGGGTTCCGAACTGCACACGAACAACTATCACTCGAAACTAGGAGGCATGTGCAAAATAACCCCATTGATATGCAGAGGTGCAATATGTACTATCAAAAGGCCAAAGACTTTTCAACATTCTCGCTACACACATAAATGGCCAGTCTCTAAGTGTACAAGCGCAAACTCTATAAACACCTCCAAGGGATGTGTTTATAGAGTTTGTGTTATGATCAACCAGGCTGATTCATACTTTTATTGAACGATTCGTACTTTATTTTTGTTGAACACCAACAGTCTGGTTGACCAGACCCCTCTGCCCCGCCCAACCAGGAGGCCTGGTCAGAGACCGGGCCGCGGGGACCCTAATCATCGGATCACCACAAGGTAGGAAGGGTAGTTTGACTGACAGACTGACTAGTAGAGAGAATTGAAACAAAACTTGGTAGTAATTGTGCAAGGCGGGGAAAGCTGGCTTGTAACCAGGAGAGCTGGGAGGATCCTGCCATCTCACGTCCTGGCCAGGGCCATATTTGACGAGATTGATTGGTATAGCCTCGCCATCACTGACGGCTTTCCCGACCTCTCTCAACCAATATCAATGATTGTTACCTCGCCAGTAGTCACTTCACATACCAGTTCCTACTAAGAATTTTCCAGGCCACCAAGCGGGAATTTTTGTGTACATCAAAAGTACAGCACGCTTGTATGTAGCCACCTCCAAGAGGATGAGCCTTTCCCAGACCATGCAAGCGTTATGATGCCATTAGCAGTCTTAAGAGTTAATGTGATGGCCTATCCACAATTCACGGGGTTGAGCGTGAAGGCAGTGGTTTCTAGCAGGTTTCCCTAGAGGTAAGGAAGCGACACTTCATTAGTAATGCTCACTGGTCAGAGCTAGAGACCCACTGACCCCAGAGCCTCATAAAACTACGACGCCATGTAAATGACTAATCCGATTCACCCGCCTGCTCCCAACCAACTTGTTCAGTGTGGAGTTCTAAATGACAGTCAAAAGTCAACCTCACAGCTTTTTGAGTGACAAACGTAGCTGTTTGAACACGCCACCATGAATAGGTGGTGCAGGTGATTGTAAGAAGGACGAGTCACGAGTGCCGTGCTCCGCCTGGCCGGTACTTCATCAGGAGGTCACGGGTCGGAGCTCCCGCCCCCTTCCACTCTTGTCCCTAACGAGGCGAAGGGGGCCGTCCTCACTCTGTCTTTGTCTTTACCTTCCGCCTCCCTTCGTCCTCGCACAGTAACCTCACACTGTTTCACAATGCTTCATCGCAACCGCGTTTCACCCCACTCACTGTAGCATCTTGCTTACAATACTATGTATATACATAATAAAATAATAAATATTTTTAACGAAAGCAGCACAAAGGTTCACTATTTTCAGCCAATACCTTCCGCTGGTATAATCAGTCTTGTGCAGGACACAACTTTGGGGAGCGTGAGCAGCCCAGGCAGACCTCAGGTCCACCTGGGTCCTGGATGTCACACCTGGGGGACCTTAACCAATATTGGCCGATGAACCGATGAAATATTATAAATAGTTACTTTACAAACATTTTCTTTTCTTCAAGCACTGTGCTCTTAGCCTACCTACCTTAGATGAGTACATGACAGTCTGATGACAACCTCGGGACCTTGTACTGTATTACGGCACAGACAATTGTGTCGAGGCCCATATTATTCGCAGACATAATGCTTAAGAAAGCTTGTGTTTGGTGTACACAATGAGAACATATGCAAGAAGCATATTATCTTAAGTTTGAAGACAGTTCGGCGATACAAAAAACAAGAAGGGGCGGGGAAAGAATAGGCACAAGAGCAAATACTAGGCAAGGGGAGCAAAATGAAAGGCAGGGGAAGGGAAACTGGTAAAGCGCCAGTGTCAGCTGGTGGTTCTCAGATCAACCTTGGTGCTACCGACATGTTCGACATTACTACCTGCCACCATGACCCTAGCCCTCGCCACAACCTGCCACCATGACCCTAGCCCTCGCCACAACCTGCCACCATGACCCTAGCCCTCGCCACAACCTGCCACCATGACCCTAGCCCTCGCCACAACCTGCCACCATGACCCTAGCCCTCGCCACAACCTGCCACCATGACCCTAGCCCTCGCCACAACCTGCTACCATGACCCTAGCCCTCGCCACAACCTGCTACCATGACCCTAGCCCTCGCCACAACCTGCCACCATGACCCTAGCCCTCGCCACAACCTGCCACCATGACCCTAGCCCTCGCCACAACAAGCCACCATGACCCTAGCCCTCGCCACAACCTGCCACCATGACCCTAGCCCTCGCCACAACCTGCCACCATGACCCTAGCCCTCGCCCTCGCCACAACCTGCCACCATGACCCTAGCCCTCGCCACAACCTGCCACCATGACCCTAGTCCTCGCCACAACCTGCCACCATGACCCTAGCCCTCGCCACAACCTGCCACCATGACCCTAGCCCTCGCCACAACCTGCCACCATGACCCTAGTCCTCGCCACAACCTGCCACCATGACCCTAGCCCTCGCCACAACCTGCCACCATGACCCTAGCCCTCGCCACAACCTGCCACCATGACCCTAGCCCTCGCCACAACCTGCCACCATGACCCTAGCCCTCGCCACAACCTGCCACCATGACCCTAGCCCTCGCCACAACCTGCCACCATGACCCTAGTCCTCGCCACAACCTGCCACCATGACCCTAGCCCTCGCCACAACCTGCCACCATGACCCTAGCCCTCGCCACAACCTGCCACCATGACCCTAGCTATCGCCACAACCTGCCACCATGACCCTAGCCCCTCGCCACAACCTGCCACCATGACCCTAGCCCTCGCCACAACCTGCCACCATGACCCTAGCCCTCGCCACAACCTGCCACCATGACCCTAGCTATCGCCACAACCTGCCACCATGACCTAGCCCCTCGCCACAACCTGCCACCATGACCCTAGCCCTCGCCACAACCTGCCACCATGACCCTAGCCCTCGCCACAACCTGCCACCATGACCCTAGCCCATCGCCACAACCTGCCACCATATTTATGTGCAGCTGGTTTTGAGACCATCGGCATGGCTGTTGCTTCCTCCTTGAGATTATCTTGACATGATTTCGGGACTTAGCGTCCCGGCGGCCCGGTCCGCTAAGGGACGCGGGGACGAGTAGAACTCCTCCCAGAACCCCATCAAGCAGGTCCTCGACCAGGCCTCCTGTTTGTTACACACCCCCAGGAAGCAGCCCGTAGCAGCTAACTCCCAGATACCTATTAACAGGTAACAGGAGGTAACCTGTTAACAGATATTAACAGGTAACAGCCAGGTAATAGGAGCATTAGAGTTAAAGAAACTGCCCATTTGTTTCCGCCTCCACCGGGAATCGAACCTGGAACCGCAGGACTACGAATCCGAGGCGCTGTCCACCGTCCGAACATCGTGCTTGGAGCGACCCACAACCCAGCTGATCCGGCATTTCCTCCACGAACTACAAACCCATTTCCAGTTGCGTCCTCGACAAATTCTCCCATCCACCCAGACTAACATACCGCCGGCCAGCAAACCACTAACCTTGTTAGAAGAAACGTCTCTTTTGGCTAAGACTGACAGCCACGTGACCAAGATTCACGTGCTGGAAACTGAAAATATTTACAAACCAACTGTTCAAAAACTGTAAAACTTGGCTGGCATTAATACAGCTTTACCTACAGATTAACAAACAATTTGCTGAACTTGCGCTTGGTCAGCAACTATATGTACCCTACATCTAAGACAACAAAGGGTGAGCACTGACATTTATTGGAACACTGCGAAAGTAGCTCCACTGACGTAGATCTTCTTGAGGTTATCTTGAGATGATTTCGGGGCTTTTTAGTGTCCCCGCGGCCCGGTCCTCGACCAGGCCTCCACCCCCAGGAAGCAGCCCGTGACAGCTGACTAACACCCAGGTACCTATTTTACTGCTAGGTAACAGGGTCATAGGGTGAAAGAAACTCTGCCCATTGATTCTCTCCGGCGCCCGGGATCGAACCCGGGACCACAGGATCACAAGTCCAGTGTGCTGTCCGCTTGGCCGACCGGCTCCCCGTGCAGCATTTTCTAGAGTACCTTCACATTCCCCGGAAACATTTTATCAACCGTGGATACCTAGATAAGAACTATCAAGTGGAACGCAAGTAGCACGAGTGAGAGGTGGGAATAACAGAACAAGAGTTGGTGGCAACCCTGAATGCTCGCGGACGCATGCGTGTGGGAGACGGAACGATTAGAAATTTGTCCAGCAACTCAGGGTTGACCACGTTACCCATACTTCACCACCAGCAACTACTACAGCGGTACATTCCACCCTACCTCTTAACTGTCAGTTAGGCTCTAATCTGACAAATGAATTTCAGGTGACGCTTGTCACTCTTATCAATTTTTTTTACACGACTAAGTTTTGAGCATTGCACTTAGGCAGTACCAATAGAGGACCAATACTGGCAGTTAAAGTTTTATTCTAATCTTGCATGTGAAAAAATTGTATTTTGGTTAGTTTCAGAGTTAAAATTTTCAAAGCCTTGGATAAACCTCTGGGAGGTTATTTACAAGTCAATACTTTTATTGCTTTAGTTAGGTTTATTTACTGAACAATCCCCCATTGTCCGTTTGGACGCATAAAGTTTTGAACTTTGATTCAATATTATTCCTAGACAATTCTTATTCCAGTCGGTAAATCTTTCTAAGGAGCTCTGCATTTGAATACTTCCTTGATTGTATGATTGTATTTTAACACTCAAAGGCACAATGTTTAAATTCAACATGAGTGTATAATAAAAAACTGCTCTCAATAAAGCAGAAAGCATGATTTTGCCGCTCGCCTATAGTGCACAAAGAGTTTAGGACCTAAACACCTAAAAGTAATTAATTAACCAATTTTTCTCACATACAATTGCAAAATAAGTACTTATGCACAGTTTGTAACATTATAACAACCATAATAATGCACAGGATATCGGTTGCATGGATGCTGCTGCTGTTTCTTCCATTAATTACTGAATGGAACTTAACAATGCAATGGGAGAGGCTCCCCAGGGCCAGAAGATTTGGCAAGCTATGTTCAGATTCCCCAGGAAAGCTAATCTCAGATAGACACAGGCAAAATGACTTCTTCAGAGGCTTAGTCGGAGTTTACAATGTCTGTGCAACGTATGCAAGATCTGCCCATGTCAGCATGGGTGATGGGGAAGAGGAATAGGGTGTGAAGTTAAACCGAACAACGGTAGGAAAAGCAGCAGTATAAAAAGGAATGTGCGGGAGGGAGATCTCTCGGAACCTTTCCTCCGCAGGGACAGAAAAGTGGCACAGGACAGACCGGGGTTGCATATTGCACCAAGCTTCCTCCGCTCCACAAGTAAAAAAGTGAACTTCCTTTGCATGCCACAGCATAAGAATACCTTATTCTGGCGAAGGGAAGCTACGTGGCACTCAGTGGAAGAGGGCAAGAGTGAAATGTGGGGTGGAAGGAAAGGCAATAAAAAAGATGGGATGCAAAAGGAAGGCAAGAATGACAGATGAAGGTGGAGCAGGAAGAAGGGCAAGAAAGATGAGTGGAAAGGAACAAGGCTCATAAATTAAGGAGAGGATAAGAACATAAGAGAAGACATAGCTAAATATATTTGGCTTAAGTCGTAGTTATTCAGAAAAAAATGTATATTTGTTTATATATGTAGTTATTCAGTTCTATAAAAACAACTCCTACAGGTTGTACCTGGACAAAAGATTAAGACAGCAAGGAAGAAGGCTCTTCACCTCCCGCCAGCATCGACTTTACACCGTCGGTATTTTTTTTAGGGAGTAAAACTATGTCGTATAAAAATTAAATAAAAGAGGGATACCCTAGCAACTTTAGTCTCCCTGAACACTCCCGATAATCTCGAACAATACGTTACTGAATCTCCAGTCACTAAACTTTGTAAGGGAGAGGGTTGGGAGGGGGGGGGGGTATGGAGGGTGTGGTTGTGGAATGGGGGATAGGTGTGGCTATGAATGGGGGGGGGGGCATGGATTGTTTGGTGGGGATGTGTCCGCGCGCCCAGGTAGTGGGAGAGGACAAGCCTCTCAAATTCAAATAGCTAAATGAATTCTCAAGCCCTTAAAAATTCAATCAAAATTTTCTTAGGCCAAACCATATGTGACTTCTTTAGTCACTGCCAAACCTATCCTGTCTAGCGTTGGGGAGGAACCTGTACTACCAGCCAATATCCTGCACACATGCACCAAGAGCATCAAGCCCCAAGCGTTCCTTCCCCTCAGCGATGCTAGGCTTCGCTCGTCAAAACTAAATAAGTGAACGATGAGACATCGCCGCGGTTGATTCCAACTTTTTATCCTTATAAACCAGGATCTTTAATCCTGGTAAATATATAATATAATCCTTAATCCTGGTAAATATATATTATATAAATCCTTATATACCAGGAGTTGACTTCGGGGATGAACGTCCCAGTTCATCAACTGGACTTTCGGTTGATCAGCTGGACTGATCAGCTGGACTGATCAATCAGACGCCTGGTCGCTGGACTGGTCAACCAGGCTGTTGGATGCGGCTGCTCACTACCTGGTTAATCAGCTATCCTTTGGAGGTGTTTATAGAGTTTACTCTTGAACACTGTGAGGGGTCGGCCAGTTATGCCCCTTATGTGTAGTGGAAGCATGTTGAACAGTCTCGGGCCTCTGATGTTACGATACGACTAATATTAACGATACCTTCCACATTAAACGATTTCAGCAATTTTTCTTTTTAATCTGAATTAGTTAAATTTGCAGGCTTGCTAAAATGCACATCATGTATTGTATACTGGAATGGGGTATATGATAACTGAGGAACAGTGGAACCCTACTAAGCCTGTGGAACAGTGGCCTCACGCCTGCGTCCAAAACTCACCTTTTTGGCGTCATTGTTGTTATCGGCGTGGTTGGGCGCCGGGCTCATGACTGACCCATTGCTCACCGCCCCGGTCTGCGACAGCAGCTCGTCGGAGCCACGCTGCAAAAGGAGAAAAACGAAGTACATTAATAGCAGTCACTAGATAGGGTGAAAACTAAATATGCTTTAACTCTATAATATATATAATTGTACTAGTCAGTGCGTATTCGTGACATTTCAACGACCTACCCTATTTCGGCGCTCGCTTTTCTGTCTAATTACTGAAAATGTCGAGATACACACTCGTCCTAGAATAATAGCGAATGGAAATTTCTAAANACCTTATCAAGCAGGTTATCTTGAGGTTATCTTGAGATGATTTCGGGGCTTTTTAGTGTCCTCGTGGCCCGGTCCTCGACCAGGCCTCCACCCCCAGGAAGCAGCCCGTGACAGCTGACTAACACCCAGGTACCTATTTTACTGCTAGGTAACAGGGGCATAGGGTGAAAGAAACTCTGCCCATTGTTTCTCGCCGGCGCCTGGGATCGAACCCAGGACCACAAGTCCAGCGTGCTGCCCTGGTTGATACCTGGTTACCTGGTTGATGGGGTTCTGAGAGTTCTTCTACTCCCCAAGCCCGGCCAGAGGCCAGGCTTGACTTGTGAGAGTTTGGTCCACTAGGCTGTTGCTTGGAGCGGCCCGCAGGCCCACATACCCACCACAGCCCGGTTGGTCCGGCACTCCTTGGAGGAATAAATCTAGTTTCCTCTTGAAGATGTCCACGGTTGTTCCAGCAATATTTCTTATGCTTGCTGGGAGGGTGTTGAACAACCGCGGACCTCTGATGTTTATACAGTGTTCTCTGATTGTGCCTATGGCACCTCTGCTCTTCACTGGTTCTATTCTGCATTTTCTTCATTATCGTTCACTCCAGTACGTTGTTATTTTACTGTGTAGATTTGGTACTTGGCCCTCCAGTATCTTCAGGTGTATATTATTTGATATCTCTCTCGTCTTCTTTCTAGTGAGTACATTTGGAGGGCTTTGAGACGATCCCAATAATTTAGGTGCTTTATCGCGTCTATGCGTGCCGTATATGTTCTCTGTATTCCCTCTATTTCAGCAATCTCTCCTGCTCTGAATGGGAAAGTGAGTACTGAGCAGCACTCAAGACGGGACAACACAAGTGACTTGAAGAGTACAACCATTGTGATGGGATCCCTGGATTTGAAAGTTCTCGTAATCCAACGAGAACGGCAAGGCAAGTAAGGCAAGGCTATCATTTTTCTGGCTGGCTGTCGCAATATTTGCTTGGTTATGCTCCCGAAACGTTAGGTCGTCGGACATCATTATTCCCAAATCCTTTACATGCTGTTTTCCTACTATGGGTACATTTGATTGTGTTTTATACCCTGTATTATGTTTAAGGTCCTCATTTTTACCGTACCTGAGTACCTCTGGACCTAGATTCAGGAAGCTCTGTGTATTTCTTTTGTGTATTTTTCTTTTTATTGTATTTCTATTTCTGTGTATTCCAAAATCATAAAATCTATCCCAGTGTTGTTTTTAGTTTAGTTCATTTATTATGCACCCCATACCCATCTTGTGGGCGGTAGTGGAAAGGGTTACAGAGGCACATAATGGGCTCAGGGACTGAACCCCGCAATTCATTTAGCTAAGCAAGTTATAATCTTGATGAGCTAGTTACAAAATTCAATATAAGTCGTCACATCAACAATGGGTTCGAGATCGACCTCAAGTACAGGTTCTAAATTAAGCAACTGACATGTGAAGAGCTAGTGTCAAAATTTATATGTTTGTCCTGCACACCGCCCCCCATCCAGTGGGCAGCGGTGGATAGGTTACAATCACTCAGTTACTACCTACAGTTAGTAAACTGGGGATATTTGGCTAAAATTTCTGGTAGCAGTTATGTAGTAGAGAAAAACTGAGTTATATCCAGTTTACATAAAGCTACGAGTGGTCGAAACCACACTTAGATCCCGGAATGAACTTACGAAGGTTTTTCCACTTAGTGTAGCTACTTGAATACCGACGTAGCCGCCACGAAGGCGCTAAGAAGGAAAACATTCTTAGCTAAGAGGAAAAACCTTCGTAAGTACCTTCCTGAATCCGGCCCCTGGAATTTATCACTGTTAAACATCATGTTATTTTCTGATGCCCAGTCGAAAACTTTATTAATATCAGCTTGAAGTTTTTCAATGTCTTCAGCCGAGGTAATTTTCATACTGATTTTTGTGTCATCTGCAAAGGATGATACGAAGCTGTGACTTGTATTTTTGTCTGTATCTGATATGAGAATAAGAAAAAGCAGCGGTGCAAGGACTGTACCCTGAGGTACAGAGCTTTTAACTGCACTTGGACTAGATTTTATATGGTTGACCGTTACTCACCGAGTCCTGTTTGACAGAAAACTGAGTATCCAGCGTCCTACTTTACCGGTTATTCCCATTGACTTCATTTTGTGTGCTATCACGCCGTGGTCACATTTATCGAAAGCCTTTGCGAAGTCCGTGTATATCACATCAGCATTCTGTTTTTCTTCTAACGCCTCAGTGACTTTGTCGTAGTGCTCAAGTAGCTGTGAGAGGCACGATCTTCCCGCTCGAAATCCATGTTGGCCTGGATTGTGGAGGTCATTGGTCTCCATGGAATTGGTGACCTGACTCCTAATCACTCTCTCAAATACTTTTATTATGTGCGATGTTAGTGCAACTGGTCTATAATTCTTTGCCAATGCTTTGCTCCCTCCCTTGTGTAGAGGGGCTATGTCTGCTACTTTAAGTACATCTGGTATCTCCCCCGTGTCCAAGCTCTTCCTCCACACTATACTGAGTGCCTGTGCTACCGGCACTTTGCATTTCTTTATAAATATTGAATTCCATGAGTCTGGACCTGGGACCGAGTGCATGGGCATGTTTTCAATTTCTCTTTCAAAATTTAGTGCGCTCGTGTTGATATCAGTTATATTTACAGGGGTTTGAATATCCCGCATAAAGAAATTGTCTGGATCTTCCACTTTCATGTTGTTTATTGGAGTGCTAAACATGTCCTCATACTGCTTTTTTAGGATTTCACTAATTTCTTTGTCATCCTCCGTGTATGAACCTTCACTTGTACGAATAGGTCCAATACTGGCAGTGGTTTTTGCTTTTGATTTCGCATATGTGAAGAAGTATTTTAGATTTTTCTTTATTTCCTGAATTGCTTTCTGTTCTAACTGCCTTTCTTCAGTTTCATATGAGTGTTTCAATTTCCGTTCGATTTCTTCAATCTCCCTATTTAAATTAGTCCTTCTTTGAAGGGAAATTCGTGTCTGCATAAGCAGTTCCGTTATTTTTTTCCTGCGTTTATAGTGTCGTCTGCGTTCTCTTTCTACGTTGGATCTCTTTCTGGCTTTCCTCAAAGGAACATGTCCGCTCGGCTCCCGTATCTATATCTATACAACGTAGCACTTTCCACCACCGTCCCCGTGATGGGTATGGGGTGCATAATAAATAAAATGAATGCGCTCACTTTAGTTCTGCCACTATTTCTGATGTTAGGATATTGAAGATTGATGATTGATGAAGATTAAGCCACCCAAAAGGTGGCACGGGCATGAATAGCCCGTAAGTGGTAGGATATTGAATACCTGTGAGTAAGGCAAGGCTAGTGTTTATCGAACCTTTACGCTTCACTATAGATTCTATATTTCCTATCATACTTGTTCACTCCAAACACTTTACTGTGCAAGTTAGGATGACCTTCCAGCACCTTTGATGTATATATTAAGCGATACCTCTCTCATCTCTTTTCCGAGTTCTCTCTGTTCATTTAAGAACTTAGAGACGGTCCCCATTGTTTGTAGCTTTACTAATGTCCATGCATACCTACTCGAGTTCCAAGTTCTTCCACTCCTCAAGCCCGGCCCGAGGCCAGGCTAGTACGTCACTTTTGTGAGTCGATTTCATTTCAAATTACGTCCACGTCCGCTATGGCCGCTCGTATGCGGCCATAGCGCGCATACGAGCCAAAAGCGACGTTATTTTTAAGAGGACGGGTTGTTGACATATGGAGCAACATTGGTTACGAATTGGCAAGTATTATGTAGAAATATAACAGTAGCTACGAGATGTTGTCAAATAGGAAATTTTCAGTTTCAGAAGGCTGCTATGGAGTACCTTACCTTATGCAAAGGTAAGAAATACGATGGAATAGGGATTCCGAATGTGGGGCCAGATTCACGAAGCAGTTACGCAAGCACTTACGAACCTGTACATCTTTCCTCAATCTTTGGTGGCTCCATTTACAATTATTAAACAGTTAATGAGCTCCGAAGCACAAGGAGGCTGTTTATAACAATAACAACATTTGATTGGAACATTTTCATGCTTGTAAATTGTTTAATAAATGTAACCAAAGCCGTCAAAGATTGAGGAAAGATGTACACGTTCGTAAGTACTTGTGTAACGTGAATTTTGCCCCTTGTCTTTTATTTCACCTCTCTTATTTTTGTGCAATCGATGTTCTCAGGCAGATTTGTAATGAAGGTTTTTTTTTAATGAAGAACAGTAAACACGTATATGATCTGCTCCCAAATATAGATCCTAGAATAGACGAAGTATATCTACTTTTTAACTGGAGAGCAATATGGGCAAACCTACAAAATTTATTGCTCCTAGACAACGTGAACTATTGTATGGCTATATTCATGACTCCAGATATAGGTTGTTGATGTTGAGAATAAAGACAACAGGTGTGACCAATGTATTGAAAACGAAAATATGCATAAGTTTTTTTCTGTAAGTAGAAAGTTGTTCTTGTAAACTGGATTACTCTCTCTCTTAGACCAAGATTAGACTTTTAGACATTTAGTGGACCAAGCTTTCGAGTGGATTTAATGTTACATAAGACAAAATGCAAGAAAATTAAGAATACAATAATATACTTTCTGATTATATTCTTTGTGTGGATGGGCAAGCAGGAGGGTTACTAATGATAGAATATTGAAGTTCTTGCGAGGCTCGATCAAGTATCCTGATACTTTTACATTCGGGGTTTACGGCTTATACAATATATAAAAAATGTGTTTCCTTTGAATTATAAAAACGTTATATAAATGTATTTTCCCTTGTAAATATGATCTTTATATTGTATAACTTTTCTATAATAAAAAAAACTTACTTGTAAAGGTGAGAATACAGCAGTATTCAATGTTACCCGTGCATGCCCCATACACTGCCTGACTACGGCAGTTTAATGCCACCTTTTATTATGGGGATAGGAGCAAGGCTATGTTTAAAAAAGTACAGTATGAAGTTTGTTGATCTAATTCCTGGCCAACTATCTCGCCTTCCTGCTTTTATCAATACCAGTGCAGTTTATTCAAATTGGTCTTGCTACCAGACTTTCAAAGAGGATAGATAGCCTTTGTCTGCATTTTCCTCGTCTAAAAATTGTCTAAGAGCTGAAGGCAGTTTCGCAGGTAACTTTGTTAAAACGTCAACTGTTGGAGATATGAGCAAAGCGAGATAAATTTAAACCGTTTTCTTTTTTCCTTTTTTTCGTGTTCCAAATTTCGTTTAAATTCTTTTGCAGTTTTAAGGTAAGAGGACAACTGCTCGTAGTCTCTACAAGGTTAACAAACATCAGTTTTCTAAATTCATTTTATTTACATAAATTTTATCAAAAGAAATGACAAATTGCTATCAAGCATCTCCTAGGATAATTGAAGAGAAACTACACTTTATGTAGAATTGGCACTACTACCTCTGGTTACAGTGACGAGGACCCTATAGCATCAGAGAACAAATGGCATTCAGGAGCCGGTATGGTCGCCCCCCCCCCTGTATGCACTTTTATATTGCCTTCTCTTACCATCCCCATGATGCTCTGCTTGGGGCTTTGGATTTGTTAAATATGTACACAATACACAAAATTCCTTGAAGCTGTAGATATTCTCGAGTGCCTCTAGTCGCAGTTTCACTCGATTGCCACTCAAACGTGCTGGAAAACGAAGAAAACAGCTCTTGGTTTTCGACCCGATGGGGAGAAAATTGTATTAATAGTAAAGTTCCCTATTCTCTTGGGTCATCATTTGCTTGGTCAATCCTGAAATGGATTTAAGAATCAAAAAGTGTTGTTATTAACTGTAAGACTCACACAAGTTGCCTGCCTTCCATCACAGCATTGCAGGTAAATATTTGTTAACGTTAGTACCCTGTGGGTTATACAAAATTGACTAAATAAATAATTCCAGCATGCCTAACAGCTTGTGAGGTACAATAATTTTCTTTCACTTGTGGTGTAGGTACAGTACGTTGAAGATTAACTAAATTATATTATTTTGTGCCAAAGTGACACGCACGATTTAAAATATGAAATTACTGAAACAAGACATTTCTTGTGAACCAAGTTTATCTAAGCAACCTAATAATCTAAATAAAATATATATTATTATTTGTTAAAATTCATTAAAACTTTGCAGTTTTTGCTATTAGGCACAATTTTGTAATTATTGTATTTTTGAACCATATATAACCCAACATGAAACTTTCAAATACTGTACATATATCAAATTGCTGTGAAATTTACAACCATAACGAGTGATATATTTCGGTTCAATGGAATGTGTTAGATGGAATGTGAATGCGACCCATTGGGTCACATCCAATGACATCTGCATGTATGCCTTACCTAATGGCCAGTTGCCATCAATTATAAGTATTTTTAAATTTAATTAACATTTACATTCACTAACAACTACAAACTTTTAACCAAAACGTAGCAGCATGATCTAACCGGAATTTCCTTATTCTTTAATTCTCGTATAAAACCAAGCCTAATTAAAGAATAATTAATATACTGTATATATTTTATCAAGGACACTTATTATCATCTAGATACTGTACTGTTAGAATTGCTTTGCCTATTCGGTAAAAATACTAGTAGTACAAGTTTGACTATGTATTATGTCTGTATCCCACTGTCTTTCAGTGGTAGGTCATGGGGATAGGTTAATGTTTAAAGAAGAAAAAGAAAAGGCAGGGGGGGGGGGCAGCCATAATAGAGTTGATACAGCACGAGAGGAGGGGCAAATAGGAGTGTGCGTCTATCATCTCCCCAGGAAGGTCAGACGAAGACTAGGCAAGGACCTCAGAGCAACCAACTCTGAGAAACATGGAATGAACAAAAGAATATGATAATCCAAAAGTTGAGCAGCATCTTTATATAAAAAGATTACCATAGTGAGAATGGAAGACTAAGAACGACATGCTTCAAGTAATAACACAAGTCTTGGTCTTAGGAAACCTAAGGCCATGATTTGTGGCCCAGGATGATACATTAACAAGCCAGAGAAATTTTTTAGAGGGTAGGGCAGCTGGGTTCGTACAACCAACACACCCTCCAGTCTCGGGAAAAATAGGGAGAACAGGATATTATATATATCCTGTTCTCAAGAAGTATGATTAAATACGAAAGTACTTAAGGAAATTCCTATTTCAATTCTTCCTTCGTGGTCCGACACTCATATTATATATATATATATTTATGCGGAAAATCCACAGAGAAAAATGAAAGGAGGTAACGTTTCGACTTTGTTAAAGCCTTTGTCAAACCAGACTGACAGTCTGGTTCGACAAAGGCTTTAACAAAGTCGAAACGTTACCTCCTTTCATTTTTCTCTGTGGATTTTCCGCATAAAATGATCAGTGTTTTGTGATCGTTAATTGCATATATTTATATATATATATTATATATATATATATATATATATATATATATATATATATATATATATATATATATATCAATTAAGGACGTGGGTAAAGGGTTAAGTTGTCAACTATAGATGGAGCCACTCCAGGTGACGAGGTAGTGACTGGAGACTAGCCCAGCAAAGTGGTAGGGAAACAGGGAGGATCAGTTGGGCAGGCCAAAGATGAAGCCTAGCTTGGGCTTAACACAGTCTGATCTTTCATCACTGTCCTACTCACCAAACCCATCCAAAATAATAATTAATATTTTCTTCAACAGGTCAGATGTAACACACAAGGAACAATGGTTTCAAGCTCAACAAACACCAACGTAGGATTCAAAACGAGAGTGTACCCACAGGACAAATAAATAGGGGAGGGACCTTTAACAATCTCTCGGCTTCCTGGCCTCATCGAGGCCAATAGTGAACTTTTCAGTAGTGTATTAGTGACCTTCAAAAGCCAATACACTAAATCTGAGACTAATGTTGTCTATGCCTTCACATGAAAGAGAAAATGAGAAATGTAAGCCCCAATAATCTCCATATATACCAAGACACCAACATCCTTTTCAAGGTGCCAAACAATGCACAATCAGCAAAGCCTTACTAAGGAACATAGTCTATACACATAACCAGATTACCACCAGAGATACTTACAAACACCAAAATAATCAACAAATACAGCAACAACAAAAGACTGGACACAGGTGAGGCAACTAATGCACTTAGCAACAGCAAACTAACAACCAAATTACAATCTTTAAACAGAAAAAAAGTTTTTTTAAGCCATTTTAGATAACACGACAATATATGGCCCTAGCCATCATGGAAACAAGTCAAGATCTGTAAGCTGCAATGGGCCTATTGGCCAATAAAATGAGGTGCTTCACCATCATCTCATTCCCGACCATAGATCCAGCAGCACAAAATTATTACAAATCTGCCTTTGATAATGTTAACAAGGGTTAACAATACACTTCGAGCCATAACAATAAAATTGAAACTCAACTTTGGAAAGTTAATTTTTCAACTTCCTTCTTAAGTGTAGAAAAAACATGAGAATAATAAGAAAACATACGAAGAGAGAAGATTTGTGCTAGAATCATTGATCTCACCATTTGTGTCAGTCAATAATATATGCCTACAAGAAAGACTGCTACCAAAAATATACTACAGTAAATATATTATGTATGTACACTGGTATATTTGTAGTTGGAGGGGCCTATATAGAGAAAAGTAGTAGAAAGTACTTACCATACAAGCTGGTCATCTTAGTTGATGCCTAAGTCATGTTGTCAATAACCAAGGCCAATGTTGACAAATCTTTGTTATTAGTTAGTAGTAGTCTTATTCTTATCCATCTTTAACCAGATGATAGATCATTGTAGTCAGTGCATATAGATAAATTCTTGAAGCTTTTTCATTTATCATCTTTGATGCACAGGAGTGTCATTTTCAGAATTGATAATAATTAAAAAACATCACCACTTCACCTTGAAGTTAGTATGATCTGTGCCGTCTTGTCCAGGCTTGATTACTTCCATTTTTTTATCATGTACTATTAATATTAAGTCTGAAGGATGTATGTTCACCATTAATTAATTGGTTAACATATACATAATTTATCATCATCAGTGACCCATTTTCAATAAATTTATACCTAGTTACACATTTTGGAGGGTAGTCAAATTTCTTGATATGAATAACATCAATGTAGAATATGAAAATATGACTTCTTAAGAAAAGTTTAATGATTGATAGCAAGGTATACTAAGTTCCAGAATAAAATAAGTTTCAGCCAATCACCTTGCAAGAAATTTATCTAAAGAAACTGCATAAGAAAACTGAAGTCATGTGGTCTCAGTAATTCTTGGAGTTTAGTGCATGTAAGAAGACTCCATTACAGATAGCTCAAAAATAAGCAGCAAAGGTGATAGTAATAAAAAATAGTGTCGGTGAAGTCCTCACAATATCCGAGATACCACAGTTTTATCGCTAATATTGTGAGGCTGCGGTGTAGGGAGACTCATGGTTATCATTAGGAGAGCAGATGGACACTGCAGAAATTGGTGTCTGAAGGAAGGGTGGAAAAAAGAACAAGAATTAGAGTAGATATGTAGGCTTTATGTGGTCAACCAAGCACCTCTACAATGAAATACAAATACAGCCAAGTAGTAGTAGTAGTAGTAATAGAATGGAACAGTGATATGACTAACACACCAAGTAGTAGTACACAAGAGTGGTACATTTACAAACACATATAAGAGAAATGTATGCAGGATCAAGTGGTAGTAGATACGGCTGGTACAGGAGGCAGGATAGTGGCTAGTGTTCTAGAGACATGGCCAGGTGACACTAGGAAACTAACTTGGCAACCCTTGGCATATTGACTACAAAATTTAAGCCAACACGTGGCCTCAGGCATTGCCAAAAAAGTATTTAATATATATATATATACTGTATATAAAATAAAATGTATAAAATAAAAGAAAAAATAATATGGTTATTAAGGAAAAAATAATCAGGCAAATACCTGAAACTAACTCCTCAAAACACTTCTCAAGATGTCATGATCATGGGTGCATCAATAAAATTCACTCCTAAACAAAGGAACAACTCCAGTACAGCAAAACATGACAACTTGAGAAAAAAAAAGAATATGAAATAAAAAAATATATTGCATACACAAGAATATACTGAAAGGATACAAATCAGGGTTAGTGGCCTAGCATGACCCAAACTGACCTAGCATTAATGTTGAGAGAGAGAGAAGAAACAGAGCAGGATTTTCCAGGGGCTGAAAAGATGAGGTACCAGTAGCTCTAAAAATATTAATAGAACAATAGTAGTAGTAAGAGTTTTTCTTTGGAATATATTAAGATTTCCTCCAAAATAAGTAACGGCCTAAGTTTAATGTTGTGAATAGAAAGATTTACAGCAGTAACTTGAGGGCTAGAGAGAGAGACAGGGAGGGAGAAAACAGCAGCAGTAGCAGCAGAGTAGCAGGCGTTAGTGTTATAATCCTGACCATACAATACAGCCTCTAACCTAAACACAAACAATGGGTCAACCAAGATTGATGCACGCCCCTAAAGGTGCAGCCGCTAAGCAACTTGCTAACGGCTCCTAAAGAACACCATCGCACAGACCTCACTTGGAGAGCGGTTTCTTCTGCCCTCCCTACTAGTAGGACATAGTGATATGCAAATCTATCGAAATACATATTTATTACAAAATGATAATGCTTAAACACAGTACCTGGCTCATGTTGCTCAGATCCATCCACATAGACAAATATGGTGTCTGTCGGCCTAATACCATGACAGTCCGTAATGGAACTAGCAATGTCAACACAAAATAGACAGTTTCATATCATCCTGGAATAAGATTGCAGAAAATATGCATGAACACTCATCATTTCCACATTCACAATAAAAACAATTAATTTAAAACCATTTGGATTTCAAGAATACAGATTAATACATGAAGTTATTGTGGGCCTTACTAAAGAAGGTGCAATAGGAGAGTTGGTCTAGCACCCTACCCTTAGCTGTGCCTACCCCTCCCTTTACGAGGCCTGATCTGTACTGGGCTACATACTAATTTGTTCCAGAAAGGTGTTTTTAAAGTGCTGCGTTGCACCTTTGAAATCTCTAAGGGTACACAGTTGAGAGTTTAAGCCCTGACAGCCAGGAGGTGAAGGAGAGGTGGGTCTGGTGAGCGAGCGAGCGAGCACTGACGAGTAAAAAGATGATGCAAAGCTGGTCAAGGCACAACTCAGCTGTCTTTCTGGCGATGGTGATCCCCTCCAGTTTTAATAAGTCCGCTTCCCAGACATGGGATTGCATCTGTTGTTTCAGTAGATGTAATGCGGGAGTGGCACCAGGTTCAAGCCCTACTGCTAGTATTTTTAATCAATATAAATTATAAAGTGGCATTAATTTTGTCAACTATATAACCATACAAGTTTCAAGTTTGTGCAATTAATTAGCCAAAAATTTATCTTGTAATGCAGTTTTCTGGGTTAAACCTGGGGAGCACATCTGAATGATAATCATAGATACAATTGCAAGAGTAGTAAAGTATACAAGTCGGTTACATCGAAGCAGTGGGAAAAGAGAAAATTACACACTTCTAAGAAATATTACAATATTAGAGTAGTAATGTAAAGGTACTTTGTTCCCTCCAAATACAAGTATGAGGCACAAAACTTCTAGGCCTTTTTCTCAAGTGTTTCAGTGAACATTTGAAACAGCTCAGTGGATGTGGTGTCAGCGGCCATTTTGGGAAGTGTGTGCAGGCGGAATACCCTCATTAGTCAAGTGGATCGACTAGGCTATAGCCTCTGTGATGGTCTCCAGAAAAGGGCTGATGGAGGGCAAGATGCCGCCTCAAAAAAAGGAAATTAATTAGCATGATACAGTGAGACCCTTGAGTTTAACTTGAGAAAGAGACCATCAGCTAGATTGAATCTTCTAAAATGGAGAAAGTAGATGACGTTCTTTTACTTTCATCATGACATACACGTGATTTAAACAGGAAATACAAGTTCTACACATGTAGATGTAAAAATAGTTGCTTGACTGCACCCGAGGAAGTTGGAGTAGGTCGAATTCATGAATATGAGGACGCAGCAGGTCTAGGCAGAGAGTACAGGGTACAACATTTCCTCACGCTACCACATCAGTAAAGTTCTCTTCACGCTACCACATCAGTAAAGTATGTCCGAGCTGACCAATGACCGACGTGTGCCACACTGTGAATATCACATAGAAAGGCACCACAGTTGTACAAAAATAGTCTCTGAAACTGATATGTGCAAATTAGTGTTTACTAGCCTTCCCAGTGTGGTCCAATTTTACAGTTGATCTGGTGTTACTCATTGATCTTAATAGAGCACACCCTCGCCCAAGCTCCTAATCAGCTTTACAAAAAATACTCCAAACTACACTACTTGGCAAACATGTGCCCAGAATTACGAGTCAGTAACTCACTTCTAGGTCTTTGAGTAATTGTATAGACCTTGTGTACCACACTAGATGCCTAAGAAGTTTTTTCTGGGATTGTCTTGTCGCAAGTTTCAGACAGATGGGACACTAGTGTTGGGTTGTCGGGAGGGGGGCGCAGGGGCAATTATCTTGCTAATTTGAAGCTCTGTAGAAATACTGCTTTATGACATATCTATGAAAGTAAGAAAGGGAAGAGAAAATAAAGGCTTGTCATCCCTACATATGAAAGGTATGTCTGGAATATAAAGGGAGAAAAGGGGAACCCCCTCCCCCCTCCTGGCATGGGGGTGACGGGAAGCAGACAGTTAGCAAGTGATGATGATGGGAATGCTACAGTGCACTGCCTTGCCCTCCAGCAACCAGCTATGAGATACTGCCAACTTCCTGGGTGCATGGCTCAACCTTTGTGCTTCTTGCATTTTTTTTTTAGGTAATTTTTGGATAAATAACAAATAATACTTTGTATATCATCATTAATAAAAGCTAATCAAATTTCCTATCGGCTACATACACTGAACAACAATTAATGAATGCCACGACATGGGGGGGGAGAGAGCCCACCCACAGACTGGCCAGGTGGCAGAGAGGGGTGGGGGTGGAGCCCGCTCAGGTACAGTCCGCTCACTGCCCCTAGCTAACGTGCTACCTTAGGCAAACCTTGAGTCAACTCGGTCGTCAACAGGTCAGCACAAGGTAAACCTACACTTTCAGTTTCAATATATCTTAGGAATACTTAAGGGCAGCTTGTAGAATATAAATGAATTCTACAAGCAGCTTTGTAAGTAGCCTACACCATGTCACCTATACTCACAGCTACAGCTGCAGTCTCCTGGTTCCCCTCAGCAGGGACCAAATGACCAACTACTGCTTGTTACAACCACAAACTTTCAATCCCACACGCCGCTCAAGGTACAGGAGGACAATAATAATTGGCATCAGCTGTTCCAGTCACTGCTTGTATTAAAACTGGGCACAACAACCACAGCCCCTGTCTGCCTATCCTACAAACATTGGAATCATCGAGCAAATGGTAAAGAAGACTTTTTCAAAGTTGGAATGATCAAGAGAAAAATCCCAGACGGAAGAGTTGATCAAGAAAAGGACTGATATCAGTTTACACTTTGGAGACGTCAAAAATGCAAAAATATATGCTTTCATAACACTGACATTGTGAGATAAATTACCATATTAACACTTCTATAATAGGTCCTCCATTTTGTCCGAAAATATGAATTGTGTGAGAATTTTTTGGCTACTTTTCATTAATAATAATAATTTAGCCTCATCTCTTCTCCCCAAATTTCAATTATTCTTACACAATCTAGCTCTAACATGTATCACTTGCAAAACACTTAAAATAAAAGAGCTACCATGTTTTAAAAAGAATCAATTCTGGCTCATGCTTGCTGAGGTTTAACACTAAGTCCTTGGCAATCTCAGAGAGCACGAGGAACCACTGCGATAATACTAGTACCAGAGGTCTACTCTCACCCTCAACTGGAGCAAGACCACCCCTAATACTGTGTAAACCTTCACCTTACATACAAAAAGACATTCAGGCTGTCCGGCAGAATTTACTTGTAGCAAAATGTACATAGGTATTGGTCACCCAAATACCCAAACCATGTGTGGGTACACAAAATAAAATTAAAACTCCAAATCGAGTTCGATTGGCTAAATTGTTATCTCTTCCTGAATTAGCTCATTTATCATCTCTCTCACTTGTACGTAATTATTTCTAGGTCCTGCCTCCTTACAGTGTAACACATTTGGTTAAGCTAGGTATAATTATATTAATAAAAATGCCATGCCCTTAAGGTAAAAAAGTGCCAGCTCCATCCAGGTTGCCGGCAAGTGGGATAAATTAACCCTGGGATCCAATTTCCTTAGGACTTCGCCTCAGGGTTTACTTGGCCCTGGGATATTTAGTTCCTGCAGTTGTTTGACCCCAAGAGTGGTACCCCTCAACCTGCTGTGATGGTTGGGCAGTTTAGATGGTGCTCTTGCTGAAGCTCACACGTAGGTGAGAAGAGTCGCTCAGCTGGAAGTTGTGCATTTTCTGAAAAATAATAGATAATGTAAACAAATTCTATTTGTACTTAAATATATTCATTACCTAACTCTACCACAGCAAGCAAAGCTGGGATTCACAAAAACATTATAGGTGGTGTTATAATTAACAGGCTACTAGTCCCAGCAAATATTCAATCAAGTTTCTCTCAAGCCATGGTAGTTGCATGTTTAGCAGTTTTAAGGCTAACCACTTATAATATGGGCTATCATATCAAGAATATGGGATAATTATTCCACAATAATACTAACAATTCAGCATATGTATTACTGCTTCCTTAACCACACTACTTACAATGAGGGCAGCAATGGCTTCCTCTACCGAACCCAGCTGAATCAGTGCCATCTTCCTGTCCTTACTGAAAAAAAAATTATCATCACAACCAACTTAACATTGGCATTATTTTATATCAGTAATCTACAATTATTAAAAATTAGTTTCCACTTAAAACTAACAGCAAAGATTAGTTTACATTGTTTAGGCTGAAAAGAATCCAATAACTTACACCTACAATAAATGTAACTGAAATGCTAAAATTTATTTCAATACTCAGGAAATCATACAATCATACCCAGAAGCCTAAATACTGTAAACCCAGAATTGAACACATGTACACTACTCCCAACCCTAGCATGTGAAAAGGGACAGTGCCTTACAAGTGCAAGCTATGAATGTGGGGATGGATATAGCAATAAAGTATTTGAGAGATGTGATATGAAAAAAAGAGTATTTAGTCTAGTGAGTGGGTAGGGAGGGAGAGTGAGGGGGAAAGGGGATGGGGGCAAATAAAATGAACCCCATTCTGCACACCTCAAGATATTCCCATGTTCCAGCCTCACAGACGCTTGGACACTGATTTTTTACTGTACAGTAAATCGATTGATAGACAATGATTCAGAGAAGCTAACAGAGTATTTTATAAAGATAAGCTGTAAGCAGAAAGAGCGAGTGAGTGTCTGGATAGGTAATTTATAAAGATAAAATGGATGGCTTGGGAGGCCTCTGGAATGAATTCAAATTTTCTACCTTTGAACAATTTTTTTTTATTTGTATTTGTGAGGTTTAATGTGATAAAGAATGAAATCAATAGTATATTATAAACTGTAAAAAAGACAGGAATATTTCTAGAGGTTCACTGCAGTTCAATCACCAAATGTTAGTACAAGGATGAATTCTAGAGAAATATCTGAATGCATTACAAGAATGAACAAAGTTTGAATACAATGCAGTATCTCAAACCACCCAAAACTTACGGGAAGAACTTGAATGCCTTAACAGAAGCTCCTGCATGAGTGAAGGCCTCCTGATTTGCTCTTCATCAACAGTGGGTGGGATGTTCGACAAATGCAAAGTAGCACTTGGGGGATAGATATTCTGTAAAAACAACCAACATTCACATGCATACTAAATATAAAAAGGTAAGCACAACAAACATTATTTCCAATTAACAGTTAATAGGTTCTTTATCAAACTTCATACAAAAATGTTTAACCTTGACCCATGAGTGCATGATGTGCCTACTGAATGAATGAATTTATAGATAATTAAATAGGCCAACTAAATGATTGCTTTGATCTTGATTCTATGCAAATTCATCAGTAGAGAATGTGTGTGAAATTAGTGGAGTAATATCTAAACTAAACATTTAACCTGCTCAGAATAAAGTTTTTCATAATTTTGTTTTTGTTACTTCATTCGGAATCACTTGCTAATATCAAAGTATAATCTTGCTTTCACATATGCTAATAATCATTCATCCATTACTAGAAGGTTCAAAGATTTGCCACAAGACAGGTCTCAAAGATAAAAGAAATGAGCTACAAGAACAGGCACGGCAACAGAAGATCTATAGAAACTAGACAAGTTCACTCTACCCTCAACTTTTCTATTTACCTGTCAATAATCATCCTGTTGTAATCTGGTTTTGTATTACAGAGTAACTCTACATTACATTTTTATTCCAGTTATTTTTTCTAACCAAGAAATTTCATTGCACCAGGACCTTTCCTTACTTAATTACTTCAATAAAACCCTTAGGGATTGGAAATTTCCTTATTCATCACACATGCCAGGTTTTTAGACTAACTAACCTCTTCCACTGCTTGACCATTCACTTATATTTCAAACAATTTCCTTCTCTTTACCATAATTCTGCTGTAATTACCCTAAAACATACCTGATAATTCTTGGAACCTGGCTTCTTGAAGCGGTGGAGAGGAGAGTTACTGTAGTCCTTGGTGAGACCAGCATCTGGTTGTCCTTCCTTTGGAAGCTGCACAGTCTGATGCTTACTCAAAGTCACTCGAATCTGTTTGCCCCAAGTCTTCATCTTGTCCAGATGCGAGATCGCTACAAAGCACGTTACATTAAATAATTAAAAACTTTCACTGCCATTTCACTATGCTAATGTAGAGTATATTAGTATGCAAGTATATACTTCAACTTCAAGTAGATATATATTGCATCCTTGATAAATTAATAACAATTTCAGTATATCAGTATACAAATACCATGATATGTATATCAGTATACAAATACAAAATCAGTATATCAGTATACAAATACCACGACACCAAATACTAAGATATACAAGTACCTTGTATACTAATCATGAATTTTCTATCAAAATACATCATGAATATTTACATATAAGTGTGAGTGCCAAATTCAGTAGTCTCCTAACATCCCACAACCTCAGCTATTTTCATATTGACTAACTAATAAAGTGTACTGTACTTTCGTCACTAAATTTCTGAACCGATTTCATACAAAGCACGCTCAAGCCCTGGTCTGAAAGAGTTCTAAGTACTAAATTTGATTTTTAACACTTTGGCGTGCCCCCCGCGCCACCCTTCAACTGTGCGATTTGGGTCCCAGGGTTTCACGGGAGCACGCATTAATTCTGAAAAGTGTATACTCTCTTCAACTTTGTCACCTTAATTCTCGTCCTACAAGATTAAATTTGGTATCATTGTGTTAGCAATAGAATTCTCTACAGCACTAAATGCATATAAACTCCAAAAGCCCGGCTAATTACCCGCAGAAAACAGAGAAAGTGTGAACGAGTTACCCAGGAGCGCGCAAAAGCTATAAAATGTGTTCACTATTTTCACTCTGGTCACCTCAATTTTCGTCCTAGGTCATTCATTTTGATATCAATGGGTTCGCAATAGAATTCTCTAGAGGAGCATTAGCATATAAAATAAAAAAACCTGGTCACGCTCCAACAGCCGACGAGTTAAAGACGGGCCACGTTAGCCGCGAGTGAGCGCCCAGACGCCTTCCAGCTAAACTCCCAATTCCTGCCCACAAATGTTTAGTACTATTGTGTGTTGAACATGACATAAGCGTGTAGGGAAGACATAGGCGCGCATTTTAAAACCAGTCCCCCAAAATTGGATAAAACCTGATTTTTGGCGATTATTTAAAGTGGATGACGCAATGCTGCATCATGCCCGGCAGCACCGCCAGTAAACGGATGACGCAATGCTAAGTCATGCCCGAGCGAAAGTGTTAAATTAAATTAAGATAAAAAAAAATTCAGAAAGTTGTCTGAACTGTTGTTTAGATGCATGAAGAATCGGGCTGCTTTTGTCTTCCCTCTCTCCTGTGTCCCACCCTTGCCTCTTAACTGTACTAAGCATCCAGTTTTACCTTCAAACTTATTTAGTACAGGGGAACTAATTTTATTTATAAATTGAACTTTCATGGCATGTGGATCCTAATAATTTTAATTTAATTTAATTTATAATTTAAATTCGATACACTTTAACATTAAATTGTTCCGGATATTTTAAGGAACAAAAGTATCAAGTATAATGAATTCATCACCTTTATAACTTAATTACCTTCATTGGTAATTACCTAATAATAATTTGGTAATACTTATAATTATAATTTTACCCAATTATATTATATCCTACCACAGCCCCAAAACCAGCTGTTGCTTTTAACATTATAAGCCCACTACCAGCATGTTTTCATATGTTCAGTCATTCATGCTCATGAAGCTATGAATCCAAGCAGCTTTCTTGACTTATGATTCAAGCAGTGTGATCACATTATTTCTAGTCCTTCATTCTAGTATGGTTTGGATATGCTCTTTATCATATGCTTCACAAAGTGGGGATTCCATGCTGACACTGTATACTCAAAAGACTAGTTTGATTGTTCTGAATGATTCTTTGCTATTGTTAGTCGGGTGTTATATCCATTACCAGACCATATTTTTTTTCAGATGCTTGACTAGTTCTCTCTACAGGGCAGATCAGCCATACTTGTTTATCACTCTCCTTTGTACACATTTGCAATTTCCTCCCATGTACCACCTTTGTTTCATTGTCCATACCATAGAAAAAAAGGATTGTCTTCTTTCGTTTATTAGCCTCTGTATCTTATATATTTGAAGTTAAAATTTTAAACTAAATTTTCCTAGGCTAACAAATCTTTTTTTTTACCTTGGATTAAAAAAACTTCAATAAGTTCTCTTAAATAATTGTAAAGCCTAAATGTACTGTGTAAAAATTTCACAAAAGTTTTAAAAACTAAGGGCTCACGTAACACTACCAAATGGTGTGAATTTTACTGCCAAAGTTAAATCCAAAGTCACAAATTCTCAATAACATCCAATAACTCATTTTGTAAATTCTTTCCAACAATACGCATTTAGTTACGCCATGTATATTGTGTTAAAAGACAAAAGGTGGGAAATCAAATATACTGCATTTGCTCAGCACCATGAATGTTTACACTTTGTCATCTACCAATGACCAGATCCTGATCCACCATCAATAACCACCTCCAAACTAGCCAACCAATTGGTCGTATTCATATATTCTAAGTAAGTAATACTGGAGTTTAATTTCAATTTTGAGCAGGGCCCAAAATTTTCTTATATCCATCAGGTCAGTGGTTCCCAACCTTCTGTTTCATTCCCACTCGTCCAACCACTCTCTCACCTGTGGTCCTTAAACTAATGGGATCGAGCTAGCAGAATTGACAGCAGCCATTGCTGTGACAAACTCATACATTAAAAGGACAAGCACTATAGTGTTATTCTCAGTTGAATTGCCACCTAAATGTTAACAGGAAACACAAGAGGTACTTATTTTGTTAAGAATACAATACAATATTAATTCCTAAGAGACCTTGGGGTCCACAGACTTCCAGTTGGGAACCACTGATATAAGTAATGTCTGGAACCTATCCCTATTTTTACAATAGACAGAACTGTACTCTTACTTGTAACTCTTAAGATCGAGTTACTTTTCTCATACAAGTGTTTGAAAACCAAAAGTATACTACCTGAAAATTAAATTAGCACAAATGTTGAATAATAATTTTTACGGAAATAAATTTACTTGTACACATGTACTAACCAAGTTGGGTTTGATGTGGTTCAGACATCTGTACCAGGGCATTGTCCTTCTTGTTGAAGAGAATCTTGACACGCTGAACATCTCCATACACTCCTGCAAAATATAGCATCAAGGGGGAAGGGGTCACTTACTATGTTCTTGAAGAAACAGCAGCAGAAGCCATCCATAGTACATCAATGTTGTAACTGTCTGCCTGCTTTTTAACAGCCTTTCACTGCATGAGAAATCTACTATAAGTCAGAAGATACCACTTCAAGAAGCAAAAATTTAACCAATGAAACTAGTAGGAAAAACAATTACTACCGAAATGGTATCTCTTGATCAAGATTGCAAAGAGTACAACATACTGTAAACCTGTTCCTTTTCTTGGTTTGAAATTTATTAAATGCAGCTTTAAATAGGTAACTATAAATGGTGTGCCCTCCATGAACTGCAGTTCGTTGCTCTGATATCCTGTGTTAATTTAGAAAATAAGACTGCAACCCAAACCCATCAGAGTAGCAAACCAGTGGAGCAGTCAGGCAGTATAAACACAAACACTACTATACACATAAAAAAGTTCTGGTTATTAGAAGCAATATTTATCACAATGTGACTTGGGAATGAGAGAAGAAAATGAAAAAACAAGCCTGTAAACACAAATGCTACTGAAGATTAAATTAGTGACAGTGCATTATCCTTTTCAAGGTATCAGGGAGGGATACATATTTACAGATTTTCAACGCTGCATGCATTAAAAAGGAACTTAAAAGAGAATCAAATATTATGACTGAAATTGAAATTAATAAAAATTATAACCACTGATTATGAAATTTAAACTTTAAAACACTATGTGCTACCATTTAAAATGAATGAAAATAAAACAAAATTAATGCTATATGAGGATGCATTATAAATGTGGATGGAGTAAAAGTTTTAGCAGATAATATTTTGATTTGAATAATAATAGGAGATTGGATTCTATACTCTATGCTATAAAAAAGTAACAAGTGTACAACACACAAGGGTGCTGCACGTGCAATGACTGAGTGACGTACCGAAGAGGGTAAAGAGAGCGTCAGGCGTGACCATCTACAGTAGAGGAGAGTCGCGAAGGAGAGGCCAGTCCAGCAAGAAAGATGGAGTCCAGGGGGCACCACAGCAAGAGAACATAAAACACATCACGTTAGACACGACCCTCGGGTTCTGGCCATTGGTTGTGGGCTAATGTAAGGGGGCAGGGGAGGGGGAGCAGTAGTGCTACTGGCCTGGTGCTTGCACTATCATCATTTGCATCACCACTGTCGCCAACAACTACATCACACTGCACAACTCCCGAGACTGCTGGACAGTCTCTCCATTCTAGTGGCCAGGAATCACATCCATTCTCTACAACTTTAGAAGAATACACTAAACAGCACTAGGACAAACCAACACTGTCTCTGCCATAGGGGCATACTTGCATAAATAGTGTGAGCAGTGGAGTTTAGCATTAGTGTTGGCAGCATGGAGGGAGGATGGAGTGTCTATAGTGTGGCAACAGACCAGCAGGAGGCACTCTCTGGTACCAAGATCACACTAATAACAGCTTGGCAAAGATAGGCAGCACATTTATGATTTACTATATACTGTATATAGTGGCTGTATATATATATATAATATATATTATATATTATATATATTTATATACTGTACATTATATATATATATATATATATATATCTATATATATATATATATATATATATATATATATATATATACATATATACACATACATACATGTATATACATATATATAAATATATTAGATACATAGAAAAAAGCATTAGTAAGTGAATGCTGAATATAAACAAATCTTGATCCAGAGAATGTTTATTAAAAATAAAAAAATAAACAACTCCTGGGTAAGTATAACCAAATTACTTGAGTTACAAATATGGAATCAATTGTTCCCTTTATTAATTAGTCAGATATAACAAACGGGGCCTAGAAACCCAGTTATACATACACCAGGATTTAATCATCCGTTAAAAGTTGCATGTAGCTCAAATATATATGTAAGCTGGGAAGTAGTATTTTACATGAGGTTTTATCTATGAAGATGAAGTGTATCCTAGAGGTTTTAAACATAAATGCTGGGTGATAATGCTTTATAATTTATTTGGCATAGAAAAATGGATATGCCACTTTTGTACAAAAAAGGGTAGTAATGAAGATCTTGGACTGGCTAGAAACACAAGACTATAACGACTGACTAGTGGCTCAGCAAACACGGCTTTTCACAAGGTATAAGTAGTTATCAGTGGGCAGACCCATGCTTGAATCACTCACGAGTGTGCTAGCATTGAAAATTAACAGGATAAATAAGAGCTGCACATGCTTGCAATGCCAGAAAATTCTTGGAACAAACTGGGTTCAAAGGTTTAAACTATAATAAAGACTCCAGTGCAGCACTCTCGAACTGCTGTAGTATCCAAGCAGAGGTCATGCAGCTGTTGAAGAGTGTCAACAGGGTTGGGTAGTGTGTGCAGCTGCACACACTGCAATATTCTCATCCATTTAAGCCCTTCAATAATATACAAGTGCATGTGCTCTGATACTATGTGAACACAGACTGGGATAGCACACTATAGCTTATTGAAATATTTAATAGACGAGGTACAATTTTATGCATACTACAGAAAGCTACACTAATTCTGGTAATTTCAAGAATTACCTACATAGGCTACTAGAAGCCTCTTGATAGAAGCTAAATCTTGAGAACCATAATACTAATACTCTGCTGGGCACTGTATACTCTAATTTGCTTTAAAAAGGCATCATGAATTTGTATCCATTATAACTAAAGCCTGAGCATGCCAAAACACTATAAAATAAAATAAAATTGCCATTTGACTTTTGTAGTGAGAAAAAAAATCGCTTGTACAGTATTTGGTAAGTATTAATAGCAGGAAGTAAATCTGCATGGCTGATGTAAGCAAAGCCAAAACAGAAATAGCCCAAGATGCAAAATATTTAACTGACCTCTTCATTCAAGTTGGACACCAGAAGAACACAGTTGGGCGAGGGTTGGCCTGGCAGACGAATACCAGCAGCACCAAGTGCAGCAGCTGTGGGCGTTACGCCTGCCAAAGGCATACCTGTGAATGGCATGCCTGGAACACATCAAAAATTATGTTAATACACTTCTAAATTTGCTAGCTTTAGTGTCAGTGTAGCAAACTCCAGTTAAGTTCATCAATGTTCTTGCAACATCACAGGTACTCTAAATTCTTTAAATATAATAACAATTAGATTAGTCATATGGTATTTCCATAAGTCTAGAAAAATGACGAAATTACTGCTCGGATTATTATGTACAAGGCAAAGTTCTACAAGGATTAAAAAATTTCAAAGCTATTGCAAAGATACTTTAATGAATTCAACGTTCCTTTTTCAAAAATTAACTGGTGCATAGTACTAAGGACAAGGAAAGGATGTAAAAACCAGGATCAATAGTCCTGTAAAGGAAGTAAGAAAAGAGTCTCTTAATAAATTTTAAAGGCTCGAAAAGAAAGTTAGAGGATCCCGGTTTTTCACCCTAATGTCAAAGCATAGCAGGTGCGCGCCGTCACATTTAACCTACCTGTTGGAGTAGCATTCTCGCCAGTACGGTTCGGTAAGTTCAGATTAGGAGCTGAAAGAGAAGAAACTGAAACAGAGATAGTACACAGTGAGAGCCCAAGTCAGGTCAGGTCAGTTTAGGACATGCTAAACACGGGAACAGCTGGCTATCACGTTTGTGGCTATGATGATGACAAGGGCTCAGCATTAGAAACAGTACGGCAGCAGTCCAAGGTAAGAAAGATAAAACATGTGGTGTTGAAGATGAAGACTCAACGACACCAAGGAGAGGTGGCAGTGGAAAGCAACAAGATGACCAGGAGTGACCCCAGACAGGTCCAGGAGTGACCCGATAATATCCGGATCTTGGTCAGGGTGGAGTGAACGCAGGTCTAGTGGGCTAGAATGAGAAAAAGCTTTTGGGAGGGGGAAATACAGTGGGGACTTCTTGATTGTATGTACATGAAAATTTTTAAAATTCTTTGAAAACCGGGATAAAAGGTTAAAAAAAAATTTAGAGAACAGGATAAGGAAGTAAGTGTTTACCAAGACTACAGGAGGACAAAGGTCTTAATAAGTATTCAGGAAAAAATTAAAAGCTGGGAAACTTGCAGGTGAGTATGAGAGAGAAATACCCTTCCATCAGACCCCAATATCATTTGATTATTATAATGGCATATGCAACTTTTAGGTAAAGTACATAAGATGTTTATACACCATTAAATAAAACAAACAATATTGAATCCTAAATAAAATTGAAATTATACTTAATGTGATTACACTGTATATTAATCAATCAGGTTTCTCAAGCTGAATTAATAAAACAGAATACAGTACATTATATGGTTCAGAGATATTTATGCACAATAAAGTTATAAATTGACTACTCCTATTCAACATTTCTTAATTCTGAAATTCTACATTAAAATAAAACTATAAATAAAAATGATGGATTCCTACAGCATCAGTCTGTAGCTATTAGCACCATACAGTATCTGTAATAATTAATCTCAATAATAATAAAAAATAATAAATAATAAGAATAAAGAACACTGGGCACACAAACTTCAATCCCACCTTTGAAGCAAAGTATATATATATATAATAAAAAAAATTAAATTAAAATTGAGCCTAAATTTTGAATCGCCCTTAACAAAACTACTGCATGATTGACACTGGCTTTACAGAGTACTGTATCTGGACCCAATAGACCCAGAAGAGGATAAAGTTTGTGAAGGTGAAGCTTAATCTGAGATGGAACTAACATTTGTTTGTAGTAGACAAAACTATAATCAAAATTTCACTTAATATCACTTACAAACACAATCTGATTAAAGCCAGTCTCATTGCATCCATCATTACACAAATGTCATTTTGACTTTACACACAACAATCATTTGCTAAAGCAAGGCCAAGTAAATTATGCATGCCTTTACATAAATATTTATACAGTACGTTAAATGTAAAATTAATTTTCAACTTGTAAATCATTAATTTACACAAATGTATATAGTATATGTATATGCAAATGCCAAAACACACTGACAATATAAGTTGTCATTACCACTTGGTACGGCCAACTCGACTGTCAATATGGTTGGTCTTGGCCTTGCTACATATATTGATAATATTAGTAATAACAGAAAAGCAAATGGTACCACCCACCACCCACCACAGTAGATTCCCCCTTACACCTCTCACTACTTCGACCTGCTGCTTCACCCTTTCACATGATAATTAAAATATTTTGTATCAATGTACAGTAATTATTTCAGCAGATAAATGATTATATATATATAAAACTTTATTCACAAAATCAGAAGTTGATTAATTTTCTAGAAAAGAGCTATCAACATTTCTGATTTTATTTTCAGTGGGCTCTCAACAAAATGTACACACATTACAGTATGTACACTTTGCTGGCTTAAGGTCAAGTGAATAAGGGACAACACTGGGTGCTAAGCAGGCAGCATCTGGGAGAGGAGCTGTAAGGGGGATGGTGGAAGTGGCAGCAGTGTTAATCGTGCAGTACCATACCTCCCGCAGGTGAGGCCCCATAGGCAGCGGTTAGCGGCGACGAGAGTCCATGCATTGCAGCAAACGGGGAGGCTAGCACACCGGGGGCACCTACAATATTGATAGCACACCCTGAGGCTGGGTCCACGAGCCCCCACCACACACACACCCTCTGGCCAGGGAAAGCTATCTCTACTTCCAATCAAGTATTATATAACCCAAAGATAAAATGAATGAAGAAATAGCTTCAAAAGCTGAGGGTATATGAACCTTATGAAAGGATATCATCATTAATGGTGTCATGTTACCCATCATATTTTAAAATTCATATTTTTCATTCAATTATCAGTGCAATTACTGCACTATGGGCCTTTGATGGCAAGCAGAGAATGCTATTCCCACCAAGACCCCTAACTAACACAACAACAGCGCACAGCTAGTAAATAACATGCCCACATACACCCACCAAAATTCTATATTGATAAAAGGACTAACACCCTCTGTGATATCTACTTAGCTGAAACTTCTACATTTGGATTAGTGCAAATAGAAGCTTTAAAATTCTGACTGCTTTGGTGGATCCCAACAGCTACAACTCATAATTAGAAAAGCATAGCTTCCAACCCTACTGAAGCTGTGGGACTAGTATGAGGGCGATTGTGTGCCAGTGTGTGTTAGACAATGGTGGTCACGTGCACTCGGGCCATGTGTGGCAGAGGTGCTGCTACGTACGGACATCACGGGGTTCTCCCTCACTCGAGGTTCTCCTTCCCTCATCACAAAACTCAATAAAAACCAGCATATATTATAAACACACATTGTACCACTAAAAAGTTTCCAAAATTGTCCCCTATATAACTACAGTGAAACTGGACACAATGTGGTTTTTGTTCAGTTTTGAGGAGGCTAAGGGAACCAATGGGTCACCCTTCAAAATGGCATTTTCTCTCTCATCTTTCCAGGGATGAAATTCTGGGGATTACAAAGGGACTGTTTTGGAAAAGGTTTTGGGGTAAAATAATAATAAAAATACTGAATAAACCCCTGACATTGCAAAATAATGGTTTATCAAAAAATTGAGGCAGACAAAAAACTAATTTAATGTATTTAAACTTGTCCTGATCAGTCTTGTTTGGTTTGTTTGTCATTGTTTTGTAAGTTATTTTGTATGTGAAACAAAATAAATCCTGTACATAAAAAATCAACAACAAAAGGCAACGGGAAACGTCCAAGCGGACAGAGGAATTGAGTGGAAAAGTTGGTAAGCAGTCTGGAGAAGAGAAGAGGGGGACAGGCTGGTGAAGTCTGGGGAAGAGGAGTCCAGAAGAGAGCAGATGGGGGGGGGGAAAGGGGAATCCACTACAACCTAGCCCCACAGTAACGCGCAAGCATCATACCAATTGTACTAGGTATCTACAGTTCAAGTTACTTCATTTTTTTTTAATATTTTACTATAAACTTATTCAACAAGTTTACCAAATGATTAAACATTAAATTATATATAATATTCTATGTTACTATTTTACGAGTGTGCTTGTGGGCTGAGGTTGCTTGTGGGTAGATGGGCCACTTTGCATGCAGGGTGGCCCACGTGGGAAGCAGCCCACATTGCGTGCAGGGAGTGGCCCGCCGGATGACCACACTGCTGGGCAGGTACACCACTTACCACCAATAGCAAGGGCAGAGTCCAGGGCAGGGTCACCAGTTGGAAGGTTGGGGTTGGTATAGTCCCGAGATTTGTCATTGTTGTACTTCACGTTGAGGTTGCTCAGTTTGCTGTACTCTATGCGTAATGTACAGCAGGCATTGTAGATATTCTGCCCATCCAGAGTCTGTTGACAAATTAATACAAGTGATTAGAAAAATTTAAATGACAATTCAGAAATAGAATCAAAGCCCTAGATGTGCTCCTAAAAAGTAAAAAGTAATGAAAGACTGATTCATGATACTTATATAGATGTACAGGCAATTGCTTAATCAACTAGTCTCTTCATTCGAGTTAATACTGAGATTATTCTTAAAGGCCTTATAATTTTATAGGAAAAAATCTTACAGAAATTAATAATATAGGAATTTATCTTTTTGAAATAACCCAAAATACTATTTATTAATTTTTCCCAATGAACTCACCATTTTGGCTGCCTGAGCAGTAACTACATCGGGGTACTGTATCAGGGCCTGGAATGTATCTGTAAAGAAAACCATAATATATTTTACACACATTTTGAAAAATTGAAAATGACAAAAGTGTGCACACACTTCAGATTTGCTATTAAATATATGGATGGTGCAATACTAAAAAAAACTGTTTATGACATTTGAGAGCCCAAAATTTGAATACGCAGAGGTATGGTGCCATATCTCAAGAAGCACATAAATAAACTGGAAAAGACTCCAAGGCATGCATCAAAACTGCTTGAAATGTTGAATCTCTGAATCTCTGAATCAATAAGAGGTCAGAGATTCAAACTATAAAAAAAAGAAAGATGCCAAAAATTTTGAGTTTTCTTTCTGTTGGTTGAAAAACCAACAACCAGATGCTTGGAACAAGTTGGTGGTGGATGCCAAAACTATCAGGAGTTTCAAAGCATCATATGGCAAAGAATACTGGGAAGTCAGGACACCATGAGCATAGCACTCATCTTGTAATTACACACAAGAGGAAAAAAAGTTGTTGCATCAACAAATCTGCACTTCATACAAAAGTGTAGTCTTTTAAACATAAATGCACAAATTGAATATTAAATAAGCAAATGTTAAATCAGATGTGTTTAATTACCCTAGTACAGTTACAGGAGAGCTATGCTACTACTGTCCAGTTTTCCATAAAGATTTTAGCATGTGATATTTTGAAGTTTGATCATTTTGACATTCGCCACCCTCTAATATTTTGAAGTTTGATCATTTTGACATTCGCCACCCTCTAAATTTATTCAGAGACTACAACTGTTCATAAAGAGTATTATTATATGTTGTATGTGTTTCAGCTCTTTTTTGATCATAAACATTTCCAACTTCTCAAATTTGTTTTAAAAATTCCCTTGTTTCCTTTATTAACTGTGTTTATTCCTGTCACAATTTTATGTGATCATATGACATCTCTGCAGTCTCTAATTTAGGTATGTTTAATGAATCTAGGCCTTTTGCAACTTAGCTCTTATAGTTAAAGTTAGCCTCCATTTAACAGCATGCATAGAATACTTTTGCACTACTCCATTTTAAAGGGAGGTGAAATTTCTGACCTGGGCAATATGCCTAAATTATTGTATATGCTTGAAATTTCCCAAATTGCATTCTATAGACTGCAGTTGCAAACATCATAATGCAATTATATTTAGCGAACATGTTCATGAGCCAACGTGATCATGTTGAACATGAACATGAGAACACGTTCAGAGAACATGTTGGCATTGATTGACCAGACCATTTTACCAAGAAGCCTAGGACTGAGGAGGTATCCCCTCAGTCCTAACATGTATATACCTGGAGAGGGTTCCGAGAGTT
>WNGS01165339.1:24694783-24713724 GCA_020271785.1 Procambarus virginalis | reverse complement strand
GGGTGCGAGGTGTCTTAATGATACAGTAGTAATCCTGCCATCCGGGAACTTGACATGGGCATATTCCGGATTCACATCTACGACCTCAACCTCATCAACTAGAGGATCATTTTTGCTTTGACGCACCTGACGTTTTAGGAGGACAGGGCCTCTGCAAGCAAGCCACGTAGGTAGTGTTCGCCCTGAAGTAGACCTTCTTGTATGCTGGAAGAATCGTTCATGTGGTGTACAATTTGTAGAGGTACACAACAGTGATCGAATAGAGTGGAGTGCATCAGGAAGAACTACTTCCCATTGGGATACATCTAAGCCTCTCGTCCTAAGAGCTAGCAGCACTGTCTTCCAAATAATCCCATTGTACTTCTCAGCCTGGCCATTTCCTCTAGGGTTGTAAGGAGTCGTACGGCTAGTTGCTACCCCTTTTTTTAGTAGAAAATCTTTCAACTCCTCCGACATAAACGAAGTTCCCCTATCTGAGTGTATATATGCAGGCATACCAAAGATTGCAAACAACTGCACCAGGCACTGAATTACTGTACCAGTAGTCATATCTGAACAAGGGAATGCAAAAGGGAATCTAGAGAATTCATCTACAACAGTAAGGATATATTTATTCCTTGAATGTGATGGAAGTGGTCCTTTAAAATCTATGTTGAGTCTTTCAAATGGCTGAGTAGCTTTAATCAAATGCCCAGAGTCAAACTTGCAAAACCGAGGTTTAAGTTCAGAGCATGCAGAGCAAGAATTAGTCATCTTCACTTCTTCCACAGAATAAGGCAGATTTCGACATCGGACAAAATGAGCCATACAAGACACTCCAGGGTGACACAGATTGTCATGCAATTCCTTTAATTCATCCATACTGGTGGCACCACATACACGTGAGAATGCATCAGCTGGTATGTTCTTTTTACCTGGGCGATATACAATGTCATAGTGGTAACAGGAGAGTTCGACTCGCCATCTAGCAATTTTATCATTTTTAATCTTACCAGCTGAGTTAGAGTTAAACATAAAAGCGACACTGCGCTGGTCAGTCACAAGCCGAAAATGGCGACCAATAAGATAGTGTTGCCACTTCCTTAGGGCTTCCACAATGGCATACGCTTCCTTCTCCACTGATGAGTGCCTTTGTTCACTATTTGAAAGTGTTCGGGAGAAGAAAGCTACTGGTTGTTCATTCTGGGTTAGGGTAGCGGCAATAGCATGATCTGAAGCATCGGTTTCCACAGTGAAAGGAGTTGTTGGGTCGATTGCTCGAACCACTGCCTCATTAGTGTCTTGTTTCAATCCTTCAAAAGCTTTCGCAGCAGCAGCAGATAAGGGAAAATCATTGGCATGAGAGAGAGGACGGATCTTCTCAGAAAAACTCAGCACCCAACGAGAGTAATGTGCAAGCATTCCCATTGTTCTGCATAAAGAACCTGTGTTACTTGGTAGTGGAAGTTTTAACAGTGGCTCGAGGCGTTCCGGGTCAGGTCTAATTTCTCCTTCTTGTATAAGATATCCCAACAGCTTTATAGACCTGAGTCGAAAACTACACTTTTCAAGATTCAGGGTCAGGTTATATCTTCTTGCAACGTCCATAAAATGTTTCAGATTTTTATTATGGTCTTCCTCAGAATCTCCACACACACAGACATCATCAACGTAAGCGAAGGTACCCTCCACTCCTTCTTTCTCAAGGATGCCATCAATTACCCTTTGAAAACTAGCCACTCCATTAGTGACCCCAAAAGGGATACGATTAAATTCAAAAAGCTTCCCACAAGCTTTAAAGGCTGTATAGGGTTTTTCTTCCTCTGTTAAACCCACTTGATGGTAAGCACTTCTCAAGTCTAGCGTGCTGTATACTTTAAATCTAGCAACATTATTCACGATCTCATCTATGTGTGGTAAGGGGTAGGCATCCAGCCCCGTGAATCGATTGATTGTGAATAATCTACAACCATTCTTTTCTTGTGATGTTCTCATTTAGTTACTAATACCTGGGCTCTCTATGGAGAATGACTGGGTCTAATTATCTCTTCACGTAGCATCCGAGCGGTCTCAGATTTAATAAAAACTTGTCAGCCTCAGAATAGCGTCTGGATTTTACAGCAATCGGCTTGCAGTCTGGTGCTAAATTACTGAAGAGAGATGGAGCCGGAACTTTGACGGCAGCTAATCCACATATTCTAAGAGGAGGTCTATCTCCTCCAAAAGCCATCTCAAGCACAGAATGATTTTGTAAAAAGTTATGACCTAAAATCACATCAGCACACAAATCGGGTAACACTTTGAGATTCACACCATGGTAAGTTTCTCCTTGTAATTCTAAGTCTACAGAACACTGACCCAGGAATTTTGAAGAGAACGATACAGTAGCCATAGAAACTGCCCCATTGTCAGGATAGACGAGTAACCCACTCTGCTCGGCAATATTCTTATGAATAAAGTTCTCAGAGCTACCAGTGTCAATCAGTGCACTGACTGGAATACCATTGATCTTAGAGCTAAGCACTGATTTATTGAGGCATGCGGGCGAAGTCCCAGCTAAAGTAGCAAGCATAGCAGCGGAATGTTGGGTGTTTGAAGCACTATTAGTCTGTTTCAGAGATCGGCAGACCTTAGCATAATGACCCTTTTTCTTGCAATTCATACACATAGCCTCTCTAGCCGGACATCGACTGCGAGGATGTCGAGTGTAACCGCAAAAGAAGCACTTTAAACCACTAGTTGTAGCTGCAGAAACTGTGTCAACTTTTTCTTCTGCACTTTCTTTTCCTCCTAAGTCCTCCAGGTCTAATGAGAGTGCCATGGCAGCGTTTGTAACCCCTGGCTGAGCATAAGAGGCAGAAAGTTTCTGTGCCGTTTCTAGAGTGTGAGCCTGGTCAAAGGCTGACTGTAAGTCTAAAGTTCTATTTTCAAGTAAGCGCTGCCTTATTGTGGCAGAACCTAGCCCATTAATGAAAGCATCTCTCACATAGTTATCACTGGCTTCTACAGCAGTCACTGCTTTGAACTGGCAATCTTTAGCTAATAACTTTAAAGCCTGAAGAAACTGATCAAGTGACTCACCGGGTTCTTGGCGTCGTGTTGCAAGCACATACCTTGCGAATACTTCATTCTTGGGCTTCACAAACAGTTCTGTTAGGGATTTTTCAGCAGCATCATACGTAGTGCAGTCAGCTATGTAGTCGAACACACGTGGAGTAACGTAGTTTATTAAGAGACACAGCTTGTCCACGGTGGGAGTATTTTCTTCTACTGCAAGAGTGAAGTTTTGGAACGTCTTGAGCCAGTGACGCCATTCCTGAGCGGCGTTGGTGGCGTTTGGGTCAGTAGCAAACCGCTCGGGCCGTAGTAACCGCTCCATGTTCACTGGCTAATTATTTGTTCAATAAATTGAGGTAAAGGAGAAGCATTGCCAGACGTGTGGCTTTATTGAACAAATAATTACAGTACAGTTACATCCTGCAATACACAAGCCATATATTATACAAAACTTATAAAGACTAACAGTGCTTAAGATATATAATATAATAAGCAAAGTACACATGACTAACACTAGAACAAATAGAAATTAACTAGGAGTGAACACAAACTAACCTGTACACAGGCACGACACAGCTGGTCTGACAACAACAAAACAGTCAAGCGAGCATCCATCCGGGTACAATAATACAATAACATTTTTACTACACTATACAAGGCACTTTACATCTATAGTGAGTCACACAGTTACTAGTCTTGCTGCACACCCACCCAACTGGGCGGCAGCTTTACAGTCATGTGCATGCATTACCTACAGTAAGCAAATTTTGGATACTTCGCTAAGATTTCGGGCAGCACATCATTATGAATGAAGTACTTACACATTTCTTGGACACTATTGATGGTGTTATCTCTAAATTCCGCGATTTTTTCATATTCCATTATATAATGACGCAAAGTATGCGAATAGTTCTGCTGACAGTTTACATTTAGTCAAATCTACATCAGCAGATGTTACAAACTCCCAGAGGTACTTGTAGCCGAGCCTAAGCCTAGCAGTGGTAACATCTAGAAGCCTGCTAACATTATTGGATGACCCATAGACGTGCGGTTCTTCCTGCATAATAGAATGATGATAGATGGAGTAACTGGTGTGCATTTCACTTTGCCTCAAGTCTCCGAAATTTAGTTGATGTTCCTGGGATATTGCTGCCCTCAGGCTGCTCAAAGGCAGTCCAAGTTGGTAATCAATTCCCTCTTTACGAGCAAAAGTCTTGGCTAACTCATCAGTTCTGTCATGCATTCGGAGACCAATATCGGAAGGAATCCACAGGAGACAAACTCTGACTCCATCATTGATTATTTCACTATATCTGTGTCTAGCTTCAGAGGTAAGCACGTCACAGTTATGCCTTGGGGAGCTGAAGGCAGTCAAGGATGACAAGGAGTCACTTACAATTAGCGTGGCAACTTTGGATTCATATATGCGCTCGAGTGCAAGGATTATGGCAACCAATTCTGTTTGAAGGGTGGAGGCCCAGTTACTTAGACGCGCACCACACTCATGGGAGATGGAACCATCTCTCCCTGTCATAACAACTGTACTTCCAGCTGCACCATAGGACTGATGCAAGGATCCATCAGTGTAAATAATCTGGGAACGGAAGCGCTCTCTGACTAAAGCATCAATTTGGCTTAAGGCATTGATTGTACTTTGCTTCTTGTCGAAGCAAGGCCTGTTCTTTAATCAGCTTCTTGGGTGGGAAAGGGGGGACAGTAATTTGGAAAGGAGTGATCTCCCATGGGGCAGGAAAGTGTTGTTGTTGTCTCTCTTGGTAGGGGTGATGAAAGTTATACATTGCACAGTGGCAGTTTCGGCAATCCATTTGGAGGGATGCTGACCTTCAAGGAAGAAGGCTTGGAGGGCTTCAGTGCAGGGGTTAGGGTGGGTTAGCCTAAGCATCTTGATACCAATTAAAGCATTAATTTCAGTGATACGATCATTTACACATGAAATATTTAGTTCCTTCCTCATGTTTAGTAATTTAGTTGTGCGTGGGCATCCGAGAATTATCCTCATGGCTTCGTTTTGCATCTTTTCCAGCCCTCCAAGCATTCTCTCAGGCACTAGAGCAAGCATGGGTGCAGCATAATCAGAGACCTAATATATGAGAGATACATCATTTTGACAATTCTCACATTTGCACCATAGCTTGGATGGTAGCTTGCCACAGCCTTGAAAGCACGGAGCCTCTCTCTACATTGACGACCCAGTCTGGCTACAACATTGCGGTACAGTGGAACTTAAGACCAAGGTATTTGTATCTGGTTACATAGTCGAGCAGAGAGCCATCATGCAACTGCATTTTGCGAACGGCCCCACCACGTCTGGGTGGGCGTCGGTTCAGGATCTTTGTTTTCTCTACTGAGATGACCAAGCCTAGTTCCTGACATGTGTGCAATACAGAGTTCAGAACATTTTGGGTGTTGATATACCCATTGGTGTGGATCAGTATATCATCCGCATAGCTAATGATGTGTTCGCTGGGCCTCCTAGTTACTGAGTTTAAAAGTGCATTGATTAACACATTGAACAGAGTAGGACTGAGGACACCTCCCTGTGGAGTGCCAAGTTCAAAATCTCTCGTTACACTCCTATGCCCTTGGAACAGTACAGATGACTTCCAGTTGGACAGATAGCCTCTTATCCACCGTAAAAGCCATCCTCCAACATCTTCTTGAGAATAGTTTGCATGAAGGGGTAACCCTCCCGATGACTGCACCAGGACAGACGTAAGGAGATGCGTTGACGGTTAGGATGAGAAGAAAGTCAAAAGCGGTAGACGTGATGGGCCGTAGAGAGAGGAGAGGCGGCGAAAACAGAGTCGAATGTCAGAGGGAGACACCCCGCACCGGGGGGCGGGGCGTCGTGGTCACGGTGGCAGCTGACCCATGCACGGCGTAGCAGTGTGCGCAAGACGGGAACTAATACTTCTCCGGAAACTTGTATATCGGAAAGCGCAAGCAGTACACTTCCCAAAACACCCGCTCGTCATCGGGCAGCCGGCCATCAGGCGACGCCCTCGGCTGAGACATCCTATCCGGCACCCGATACACAAACTCCTTCACCCGGGACACCCAGAGAGTGGACGAGCACCACGGGATCGGAAGCACCCGGGCATCTCGATAAGGGCCCAACTCCGGACCCTCACAGGGCACGACCCCAGCAGACGGGACCAGACAATCCCCAGACCGGAGCAAGGAAGGAGGGGATACAGCAGGGGATGCAGGCGCGGCACCGACCCCACCACCGGGCACAGGACCCGAGGCCCCCCGGCGCACATCTTTCCGCAACATCACGACGAGGTCCCGATCATCAGTGACAACCCCCACTGCGGAGATCCAACAGCAGGAGACGCAGGAGGAGAGGCACAGGTAGCAACTTCGGAGGCCCTCACAGCACCAACATCCTCGGTGGGGGCGCCAGATCACCATACTCCCCCACCTCCTCCCAAGGCACACCACGAATGGGAGACACACTCCGAGCCCGCCGCGAACGCTTCGAGACAGGCCGCACCACACCACTCCCAGCAGGCCGCTCTGCAGGCACGGCCACCATCTTCACATCCACACAGGCCACACCAGCACCGTCCGAAGAGTCCACAGAGGCCACATCACCCACACTGTCCACATCATCCTGGGACACAGCCTCAGAACACCGACGCGCACGCTTCTGCACAGGGATGGAAAGAGCAGAACTACAGTCGTCAACACACACAGACACGGCAGGCACCTCACCTTGCTGAAGCACCCCCTCCAACACAGCAGAACCCGCGTCCCCGGGAGCCGGTATCACATCCACAGGTGGGGGCGGGACATGGACCTCCACCGGGACATCCTGCACAACACGCAGCTCAGGCGACGGCCCGACACCCACACACACCGGCTCAACAGCCCCAGGGGCCACAGCAGGCACCAGATGGGCCGCACAGGCCGTAGAACTCGCCTCAACAGGGGGAGCAGCAGACAGGCAAGCAGGCGCCTCAGGCACAGCACCCACTCCATCCTCAGAACCGTCCAGGGGCGGAAAATCCTCCGCACAAAAAACATGCACCCGACCAGTTGCTCCCACGTCGCACGCTGCAGCCAGATGACCCTCGTGACCACACCGATAACAGGTGCGCGGTTGACCCCGATACTGGCAGCGGAGCGTGTACCCCAACACGGACATCGACGACGGTACACTACACTTCAGCGACATTGTCAGGGTGCGGGAGCCGTCAAGCATACCAACACAGTGCCCGGCAACGACCTTGTTCCAACGAACACTTAACACTGTCCCAAACCGTTCGAAACAGGAGGTCAAAAAGTCGTCCTGAAATTCGAAGGGGGCACCATGCACCGCCACAGACGTCAAGGTGACACTAAGATTCACTACCTTAACGGAGCCAGCAGTATCAGGGAGAGGGTAAACACGCCCCTCACACCGCTCGAGAAACGCCTGAAAGGCAGCCTGAAGGTGGAACTTGACCACAGCACGGTTGCCCTGAAGCAGCTGGATGCCCACCAGGTCCGACAGCTGCACATGAAGCACGTCCACCAGGGCGACACCAACCAATGGATGGTCCACCGGCACCGTAAATGCCAGACCAGCCGACAACGTCCTCTTCACTGGGGGGCGAGAAGACCCCATGGCTAAGTCACACGTCACCCTGTCAGTGGCAAACCACCACCAGCAGGGCAAACCAGCAATCACCAACGTAAACACTAGCCAGTGCGGAGAGACCTCAGGAGCGTTCGACCCGGCCGGTGGTCACCACGCAACTCATCCTCCAACATTCATTTTAGCAAGTTCGCTCAGAATGACGTGTGGGTTAGCAATGTCAAAGGCTGACTTAAGATCTAGGAAAATGGTATATGACCTATCAGTATGCAGGGTGAGGAATGTGGTAACACAGTGATGTACACTCTTCCCATGCGTAAAGTCATATGTCTGGGGAGACAACATGTTACTAATTCTGTAAAGGAGGCGGTTGAGAACCATCCTCTCAAGACACTTACAGAGACAACTAGTGAGGGAGATTGGGCGAAAAGCACTCTGCTGGTTTGGTTTAGGAATGGGAATAACAAGACTGTTGGTCCATGACTTTGGAAGCTCCCCAGTTACATGGCTCATATTATACAATTCAAGCAAGGGATTCCCTGGAACTAGCAGAAGCATACGCAGTATATTGTAAGTAACTCCATCCTCCCCGGATGATGTCGCCTCAATAGATAGCAAACTCTAACCTGTTATAAAAAGATACAAAACTCATGATGTTTGTACTCTGGTACAGAGTCCTGTCTGAATANGGTAGAGCGACTGTCTCCCGTACTAATGGGTCGACTGTTCGAGGCTCCTAGTGCCCAGGTGAATGAAATAATACATACGTGGCAGTATAGGGAAGCCGGTCGGCCGTGCGGACAGCACGCTGGACTTGTGATCCTGTGGTCCCGGTTCGATCCCTGGCGCCGGCGAGAAACAATGGGCAGAGTTTCTTTCACCCTATGCCCCTGTTTCCTAGCAGTAAAATAGGTATCTGGTGTTAGTCAGCTGTCACGGGCTGCTTCCTGGGGGTGGAGGCCTGGTCGAGGACCGGGCCGCGGGACACTAAAGCCCCGAAATTATCTCAAGATGGTGAACAGATCAGATAGTCAGCCACTGGGTTCAAAATTCTAGCTCAAAATTTTCTCGCTCAAATGTTCAAAATTTTGCTATAATCTTGGTTATCTCGAGATGATGTCGGAGCTTAGCGTCCCCGCGGCCCGGTCCTTGACCAGGCCTCCTTTTACACATCCCCAGGAAGCAGCCCGTAGCAGCTGTCTAACTCCCAGGTACCTATTTACTGCTAGGTGAACAGGGGCATCAGCGTGAAAGATACTCTGTCCATTTGTTTCCGCCTTCGCCGGACACCGAACCCGGAACCTTAGAACTACGAATGCTGAGCGCTGTCCCCTCACCCGCCAGGGCCCCTAAGTCGGGGGTATGAGCTACGTAAATTGTGGTTCGTCGGTTAGACCTAAGTTCGGTTTGATTTGGTTCAGGGGTATCTTATAATAGGCCATTTATTGTACATTACTAATATGCACAGTGGTATAAACGGTTCGTTCGAACTAGAGCGTCGAACATGGCACTTGTTGAACCTTTCTTCCAGATGTTTTCAAGATGATAACAGCTGTCGTCACACCCACCTTGGCAGTATTACTCGAAACAGACACATCACAATACGAGCCTGGCCCCGGGTCTGGCTTGGGGAGTAGAAGAACTCCCAGAACCCCATCAACCAGGTATCAACCCGGTATCAGGCAGAGAGACAAGAGACACACACAGAAAGACACACAGACAGAGTGAAAGACACACACAGATACACAGTCCGACAGACAGACATAGAGAGACAGGGTGAAACGCTTGAGATAGACAGGTCGCAAATCATCGTATTTCTGGAAATCTGCGTCAGGAACTTCGGAAAGGTCAGACGATTTATAGACGGGTTCTACAGTAATGTTGGGCTAGGAGGGGGATACTAATAAGCGATCGTCCGAGTCAGAATTTATCAAGCGGGACTGGGTTACAAGTGAGCGTAGTGGTGAGCGAAGGTTTACGGAGATGATGGCTAGGAACTGCTTGCCACCACCCCAACGTTATGGGGTCTCCGGTGGGTGGAGTTGGAGAGAGATGCAGTCGATATAGTGGAGATTGTGGTTGTGGGTAGTGTTTGGTGGTGGTTGTAGTTGGTGGGGATGGTTCTGGCTGTGTTTTAGGCATAGTGGTTGTGGTTGGTGATAGGGAATGGTTGTTCTGGTTGGTGGAAGTTGTTGGTTAGACCAGTAACCAAGGGGTTGAGGGGGGGGAGGTTAAGTATGCTTATTGGGTTGTTAATGTTCTCTAGAAAACTATCAGGTGTTTGGGGAGGGGACCACAGGTCATGTTTTGTGCATGTGTGTTATCGTGGTGGATAATGATGGACTGGTTCGAGGCGGTGGAGGTGTAGGCGTTGATGGTAGTGGTGGTGGAGGGTGTTGATGGTAGTGGTGGTGGTGGTGGTGAGTGTTGATAGTGGTGGTGGTGAAGGTGTCGACGGCAGGAGTGCCGTGATAGCAGCAGTAGTGGTAATAACGATGCTAAAATCAAGAGACCAAACAGTACTGGCGGTGGCTTGTATGTGTATTACCTCGCCCAACCACTTGGGCTGGACGGTAGAGCGACGGTCTCGCTTCTATGCAGATCGGCGTTCAATCCCCCGACCGTCCAAGTGGTTGGGGCACCATTCCTTTCCCCCCGGCCCATCCCAAAACCTCATCCTGACCCCCTTCCAAGGGCTATATAGTCGTAATGGCTTGGAGCATACCCTTGATAATTCCATTCCCTTCTTCCCCGCCCCCCCCCCTTCCTCCTTACTTCTTCGCCCCCCCCCCCCTTGAGCTCCTGGTCATTGGCCCCAAGACCCCTGGTCTTTATAGGTCTTGTTTGCAGTCTTAGTCCCTGCCTCACGCACATCTTGAATAAATGGGGAAATATGAGGTAATTATGATCTAATCTTACTGTGTTACTCATTAAATGTTAGTGGTCACTGACTCATGTCCTTGCGTGCGTGTGTACTCACCACCTAGTTGTACTCACCTAGTTGTGTTTGCGGGGGTTGAGCTCTGGCTCTTTGGTGTGTGTGGTGTGTGTGTGTTGTGTGTTGTGTGTGTGTGTGTGTGTGTGGTGTGTGTACTCACCTATTTGTACTCACCTATTTGTGCTTGCGGGGGTTGAGCTTTGGCTCTTTGGTCCCGCCTCTCAACTGTCAATCAACTGGTGTACAGATTCCTGAGCCTACTGGGCTCTATCATATCTACACTTGAAACTGTGTATGGAGTCAGCCTCCACCACATCACTGCCTAATGCATTCCATCCGTTAACTACTCTGACACTGAAAAAGTTCCTTCTAACGTCTCTGTGGCTCATGTGGGTACTCAGTTTCCACCTGTGTCCCCTTGTTCGCGTCCCCCCAGTGTTGAATAGTTTGTCCTTGTCTACCCGGTCGATTCCTCTGAGGATTTTGTAGGTTGTGATCATATCTCCCCTTACTCTTCTGTCTTCCAGTGTCGTAAGGTGCATTTCCCGCAGCCTTTCCTCGTAACTCATGCCTCTTAGTTCTGGGACTAGTCTAGTGGCATACCTTTGGACTTTTTCCAGCTTCGTCTTGTGCTTGACAAGGTACGGGCTCCATGCTGGGGCTGCATACTCCAGGATTGGTCTTACATATGTGGTGTACAAGATTCTGAATGATTCCTTACACAGGTTCCTGAACGCTGTTCTGATGTTAGCCAGCCTCGCATATGCCGCAGATGTTATCCTTTTTATGTGGGCTTCAGGAGACAGGTTTGGTGTGATATCAACTCCTAGATCTTTCTCTCTGTCCGTTTCATTAAGTACTTCATCTCCTATTCTGTATCCTGTGTCTGGCCTCCTGTTTCCACTGCCTAGTTTCATTACTTTGCATTTACTCGGGTTGAACTTCAACAGCCATTTGTTGGACCATTCACTCAGTCTGTCTAGGTCGTCTTGTAGCCTCCTACTATCGTCCTCAGTTTCAATCCTCCTCATAATTTTTGCATCATCGGCAAACATTGAGAGAAACGATTCTATACCCTCTGGGAGATCATTTACATATATCAGAAACAGTATAGGTCCAAGGACTGACCCCTGCGGGACTCCACTCGTAACGTCTCGCCAATCTGAGACCTCACCCCTCACACTGACTCTTTGTCTCCTGTTGGTTAGGTACTCCTGTATCCAACGGAGTACCTTCCCTTTCACTCCAGCCTGCATCTCCAGCTTTTTCACTAGCCTCTTGTGTGGCACTGTATCAAAGGCTTTCTGACAATCCAAAAATATGCAGTCTGCCCACCCTTCTCTTTCTTGCCTTATTTTTGTAGCCTGGTCGTAGAATTCAAGTAACCCTGTGAGGCAGGACCTGCCATCCCTGAACCCATGTTGCTGTGTTACAAAGTTCTTCGCTCCAGGTGTTCCACTAGCTTTCTTCGCACAATCTTCTCCATCAGCTTGCATGGTATGCAGGTTAGGGACACTGGCCTGTAATTCAGTGCCTCCTGTCTATCCCCTTTCTTGTATATCGGGACTACATTAGCTGCTTTCCAAATTTCTGGCAGTTCCCCTGTTGCCAGAGATTTGTTATACACTATGGAGAGTGGTAGGCACAGTTCTTCTGCTCCTTCCTTAAGTATCCAAGGAGAGATTCCATCTGGGCCTATAGCCTTTGTCACATCCAACTCTAGTAAACACTTTCTTACTTCCCCGCTTGTAATCTCAAACTCTTCCAGTGGTTCCTGGTTAGCTATCCCCTCTCCTAACTCTGGGATTTCTCCTTGTTCTAGGGTGAAGACCTCTTGGAATTTCTTATTCAGTTCCTCACATACTTCCTTGTCGCTTGTAGTGAATCCTTCTGCCCCTATCCTTAATTTCATAACCTGTTCCTTTACTGTTGTTTTTCTCCTGATGTGGCTATGCAGCAATTTAGGTCGTGTGTGTGTGTGTGTGTGTGTGTGTGTGTTTATCGGTCAGTTCCTCTTGTGCGGCCTCTTTTAGCCAGCAGGAATTGTGTACTTTACACCCGTCATCCCTTCAGTACATACAAGTAGATCTTAAGGTGGTAATAAGACCACTAAAAGAAGTAAGCATGTATACACCCTGTATACCCCCCAGGTTCCAGCCTGCCTCGGTATACCTCTATTATAGAGGTATACCTCTATCGTAGAGGTATACTGAGGTCCTGTTATGTCCTTCACCGTACCTATATAGCCCGTTCTGTTGATTTGCCACAACCTGCGAACCCAAGCAACCCCCGCTACCCCCGATCTACCGTTGCATAGAAAAGTTATATATATTGGTAAGCTGCTACTTTTTCATGGTACTTTTTATTTTGTACGTTGGGGGGGGGGGATGATAACACACGAAATGTGACGTATTAGTCGTGAGAACAGATTGCGGTATACCCACATGATGATATACTTTGTTATACCTCGTGTTTTTTTTATTAAATACCCCGAATAACAATAATTAATAATGATTCAAATGCATTAATAATTACAATATCCATTTGAAATAACTACAATGTACAGTGCCACAAATTTAATGAGATAAACACCGATGGCTAATGGGTGAATTTACTGATTATACAACAAGTATATTTTAATCCTAAGAATTGCCCAGGAGTAAAGTAAACTTTGTGTGTGTATACCCGAAGGCGGGGTCCGTGTCCTTGGGCACGACCACTCTTCGGTGTACGTGTCCTTGGGCACGACCACTCCTCAGTGTACGTGTCCTTGGGCACGACCACTCCTCAGTGTACGTGTCCTTGGGCACGACCACTCCTCAGTGTACGTGTCCTTGGGCACGACCACTCCTCGGTGTACGTGTCCTTGGGCACGACCACTCCTCGGTGTACGTGTCCTTGGGCACGACCACTCCTCGGTGTACGTGTCCTTGGGCACGACCACTCCTCGGTGTACGTGTCCTTGGGCACGACCACTCCTCGGTGTACGTGTCCTTGGGCACGGTGGCTGTGCTTGCATGTGACGATTTATGGTAGATTTATTTGTATAATTTAAGGCAGCCTAATATGGACCGCAGCTCGCATTTCGTGACTTCTTCGAAAGCAGGTCACGTGAAGGTGGGTTTTTCTAACTTGCGTTGTGCCTGTGCATCTAGTGTCGCAGGGTTACTAACGATGTTGCATGTTGTGTTGCAGGTGGCGGGAGCAGCGTGAGCGTGTCGGCGTGCGAGCACCGCTACGCCGCCACCAGCGGAGCTCCTCCCCCGTACTCCAGACTGCCCCCCGACGGCCATGAGTTCCCCAGCAGCTACGCCGAGGGTCTCCCTGACAAGCTGTCCCGCTTCGCCCGCTACTCCCGCCTCGCCATGGACTTAGACAGTCCTCCGACCCCCTCCGCCCCGACCCCTCGCACCCGCTCCGCCCCCGGCACGCCCCTGGGCCCGCCCCCGCCCATCCCCCGCACCTCCCAGCAGAACTCCAAGAGCTACACGAGCGAGAGGACGCTGGAGGTGGGCGGGAACAAATGGGCGGGAGAGGAGAGGAGGTCGCGGGAGCCCACGCCCACCAGAGGGCGCTGGCGAAGACAAGATGAACGCAGCGAGAAGAGCGTGAGAGACAAGATCGCCATGTTCTCCACCGATGGGCCTGATCAGCCGCATCCCAAGACCAGGAAGTTAGATAAAGTGGAGGGTGATGAGACCACCATGAAGCGCGCCTTCACGGAGGATGACGTCAGGCTGGAACATTCCAGTAGTAGTTCCAGTGCCAATTGCGGCCGCGAGGCTCACAATGGCTCGCGGTCGCTCAGCAAGACCTCCGCCTTCAGCTCTATGATCAACGTCAGCACCGCGGAGACCAAGGACAGCATCAAGCCCATGTCGACGGCCTCCAGTGAGGTCGACATCAGGCAGGATATCCCTCCGGCGCCACGTCGACACGAGCTGAGGGAGGAAAAACGGGCGGAGGACGATACCGCCACCACAGGCCTTCACGGTCGATCACAGAGTCTAATCGACATAGGGCGATCGACACTCACCAAACGCCACAGCGTCGGCGCCTATGATCGACCCTCAGTGTACCAGTATGGGATCGAGAAGCCAGAGGAGCGGGAACGCAGGACCTCACTCACCAACCTCATTGAGCAGAGACGGAAGAGCTTCGGCTGTAAGCTTCGTGGCTTGGTGATCCCCGAGAGCCGGAGCAGCGACGGGGGTGACAAGACCGCCATCGACCTCCCCCGCATTGCCAGCGTGCCGCCCTCCACGGCTGCCAAGACCATGTCACTCCCGCGGGAGGGCCAGCGCTCTCCGAGGCTCTACAAAGCAGACTCCATCTCCAGTATCGACTCCTGCGAATCCAACACTAGCAGACACAGCTCCCTCAACGCCCCGCCGTGGAAAAACCACAATACAAGTACCTTACCCAAGTACTCGCCGGCGTTCAAGAGGAAGAACATGAGTGTGTTCAACAAGTGCGACAACTTGCCACCGCCCAGCGGACGGACGCACGGCACCCGCAGCGCCTCGCCCACTAGCGACTCCTCCCACGCCTCTCCCATCCCGCCGGCGCACTCGCCCACCAAGAGCATGGAGGGCTTCACAACGCAAGGGTCCGAACACAGCTTCGAATTCTCAGACAGTAGATATAGCAACGATCGACACAGCTACAGCAAACTGCCTCTGTCGCAGAAGAGTTCTTTAGATTCGCGGCTCAGCAGAGCTGAGGACAGCGACAATGACTCAGCAGTCAGTTCCACTCAGTCAAGCTTCTCCCAAGGTATGTCTCCTCCGTCTTCCCCTATGCCAGAGCAAGATGATCACGATGACTGTCGATCCAGAACCTACAGGTCGCAGAGCTCCATAGACGAACAGGAAGCCGCTAGAAGAGTACTAAAACGCGGCAGCATCGAAGCCGAGAATAGAAGAAACGTCCTCAATTCGGCAAGGGTCAGCTCAGGAAGGAGCAGCGACGAACAGCAAACTCCTGAGATCATCCGAAAATACTCCACCTCTGAGAGGAGCGAAGAATCTGACAGGTTCCCAAATCGCCTGGACACGGAACTGCGTGACGGACCAAAAGTGACAGGACTTCGTCGGCAGCCATCCACATCATCCACGTCATCCTCCGAGTCGTCGCGTAGATCTTCTCACGACTCGTCCAGGCGTAATTCCAGAGATTCTGTCATCCACGTCGCTAAGTACGACGAGGCGAAAGTGTCGGCAGAACCTGTATACTTTGACCAGGAAGGAGAAATGTACAAGGAAGCGCAGCTGAAAGTAGCGTATCTAAATGAAATTGTGGATGACTTTGAGCAGCTTAACGAACCAGCAAATGAAGAAGTAATCGCAGAAGTTCCCATGTCCCCATCAAGAAGAGTGGTGGAAAACTCAGAGTCAACGGAAACGATCACATCGGCCACGTCAAGCTTCCCCACACGACGATCGGAGAGGTGGGCTGCGCTCGAGATGAAATACGGCTCATCTAATCCAGGCGGTGACACAGAGACAAAACAGCAGAGGTTAAGAAGAGCTTCGGACTCGACGTCACCGGACAGAACGAAGAAAAAATCAGGAGGCTTCCGCGCCCTTGCTGAGAAGTGGCAGCAGCGAGCTGAGGAAGACACGTCAGCCTTATCTCAGCCTCAGCTCACCCGCAAGGAGAGTACTACAAGGCTAGACGCTCCTACTCGTCATTATGATGAACGATCATCAGGTGCATCCACGTTGGAGAGACCAACTCGTCCCTCTAGACTCTATGACGACCCAACAGAGATAGACGGTAATCGACCTACCCGTCCCACCTGTCTATACAGTGAGTCCGCTCAAATCGCCGATGAATAGCAGGTGCGAAGGCCGCGCCGAAATCCTTGACATACCTCGAGCGGAAGTTCCAGACCGTAAATTATCGATGCCGGAGTACGGCAGCGGAGGCATCAAGATGCGCGACCGACGCGACGGTAGCGTGGGAGGCGCACCTTCACGCCCCACCAGCCTGATCGAGGCGGCGACGCGGGGGTAATGGACTCTCACTACCTCAGTGCCGGGGCTTCGCTCAGTCCCGCTGCTTCTACGGACTCCCGCGATGACCTCTGCTCCACCCCTGAGGCCTCGCTCTCACGCACTGCAAGCAAAGAGGTCCTCGACGCCTTCTCTCGACCCCGGGCCTCCATCGGCGTGTCATTACCTCGCATGGGCGCCTCCAACACGCCTAAAATGGCGGATATAATGCGGGCATTCGAGCGCCACGACTTGAATAAGCGAGGAACACAGGGACGGTTCATCACACCCACGCATGTCATCTATAGATTCAACGGCGAGTGACGACGGCTGTATGGGGGCCCACTACGGTTCTGTTACCTCGCTAGCCTCCGGCCAGCGAGATCAGTACGGCTCCATCACCTCCTTAGCCTCGTCCACCTCGCTCATATCTCCACAGGTAAGTTCATTCCACCTCTTCCGTATATTTGTTCCTCTAAATGTGTATCTTGGTCATCTACCAGTATCCATCATGGCCGCAGGAAGCGCAGACCATCCGCTCCCATCCACATTCTTGCCATGTTCTTGCACAGCTACAATGTCTAAAAAAAATCCACTTGCTTAGGCTTGCTGAAGATCATCAATTTCGAGGTATGTTTCAGTATGAAAAATATCAGGTAGAAGGCTGTTACTGTTATTATCTGGTGTGTGTGTGTATGTTTGTGTATTACTATTTGTATCTGCAGAATCGAGCTATTAGCTCTTGGACCCCGCCTTGCTAATCAATTTATTTTTCCTCTATTATGCCAGATGGTGCTACATAGCCATCCCGGTTTGGTGCCTTCTATTGATAATTACTTACTTACTCTATTATGCCTATTACATATATTTCTCCTACACAAACACACACACCACACACACACACACATCCCTAAGAAGCAGCCCGTAGCAGCTGTCTAATTTCCAGGTACTGATTTACGGCTAGGTGAACAGAGCACCAGGGTGAAAGAAACTGTGCGCATTTGATTCTGCCTCTGCCGGGGATCGAACCCGTGCTCTTAGTACTACGACCCCAGAGCGCTGTCCACTCCTCCACCCCTGTGTCTCCGCGAGTCGTGTGTGTGTGTGGTGTACTCACCTATTGTACTCACCTAGTTGTGCTTGCGGGGGTTGAGCTCTGGCTCTTTGGTCCCGCCTCTCAACCGTCAATCAACAGGTGTACAGTTTCCTGAGCCTAATGGGCTCTATCATATCTACACTTGAAACTGGTGTATGGAGTCAGCCCACCACCACATCGCTTCCTAATGCATTCCATTTTGTCAACCACTCTGACACTAAAAAAGTTCTTTCTAATATCTCTGTGGCTCATTTGGGCACTCAGCTTCCCACTGTGTCCCCTAGTGCGTGTGCCCCTTGTGTTAACAGCCTGTCTTTATCAACCCTGTCGATTCCCCTGAGAATCTTGAATGTGGTGATCATGTCCCCCCTAACTCTTCTGTCTTCCAACGAAGTGAGGTTTAATTCCTGCAGTCGCTCCTCGTAGCTCATACCTCTCAGCTCGGGTACTAGTCTGGTGGCAAACCTTTGAACCTTTTCCAGTTTAGTCTTATGCTTGACTAGATAGGACTCCATGCTGGAGCCGCATACTCCAGGATTGGTCTGACATATGTGGTATATAATGTTCTGAAAGATTCCTTACACAAGTTTCTAAAGGCCGTTCTTATGTTAGCCAACCTGGCATATGCTGCTGAGTGAAAGATGAGGGGGGGAAAGATGTACACGTTCGTAAGTATTGCGTAACTGTTTCGTGAATCTGGGTCCAGGTGTTTTTTGGCAGTGACTTTTTGTAGTGGTATTTTGGGATCTTAAGTCATCCCTCTTCCATCCCCCTCTTCAGTCCTTTCCTATCATATCCCTCAATCCACTTTCCATCCCCTCATCATAATTTCCACTTACTTCCCCCCTTTCCACCTCGCGTCCTCCATCATTCTTCCCTCCCCTCCTCCATCTATGGGGAGCACCAACGTTAGTGAGGAAGGGGAAGAAGCGGGGTTGAGGAGACAAACACTCACCAGGTCACCACATCCGAGTGGAATAGGGCGATGGGCGTGGTGAGGAAAGTTTCACCATTGTAGCACACACCTACTGTGTGTGTGTGTGTGTGTGTGTGTGTGTGTGTTGTGTGTGTGTGTGTGTGTTGGGTAGTTGTGTGTGTGTGTGTGTGTGTGTGTGTGTGTGTGTGATGTGTGTGTTGTGGTGTGTTGTATGTGTGGTGTGTGTGTATTGTGTGTGTGTTTGTGTGTGTGTGTGTGTGTGTTGTGTGTGTGTGTGTGTAGTGTTGTGTGTGTGGTGATTGTGTGTTGTGCGGGTGTGTGTGTACCTCACCTAA